>VZSC01012629.1:115281-154751 GCA_013398225.1 Steatornis caripensis | reverse complement strand
AAAAAAAAAAAAAAAAAAACCAACCCAAAACCAAATGGAACACCTTTCTTAAACTGATCCTTCTACTCATTCAGATATATCAGGAAGAATTACGGGAAATGCCTTCATTTTATTTCAGTTTGAAAAGCAATCATCTGAAAACCAAACCCTTTCATTTATTTGTAATAACAGGTGCCTATTGGGTAAGCATAAACATTTTATGGACTGTGTAGTTCATAACAAAAAAAAAAATAAATATTTGGTCGTGTGATTGGGGACGAGGGGGCAGCACATGACAACACCAGAAATCCCAAATTTCGGTTTTGACAATGGCAGGGGGAAAGGAAATTCTCAGTGTCCCCCAAATAGGTTCCTGGGCTCAAAAATCATGCAGCATTTGTCACCTACAGTGACATATTATCTCAGCATACACAATTTATGTGGACAGTACTCAAGTTTAGCTTATGGTACTTTTAAATAACTAATGCTTGACAGAGCTACGCTCTGTGTAGCAATAAACGTCTACAATAGTCTTAAGCTTGTTAGTGATGTTTTTGAAAATAGACTTGCCACTGAAACTGTTTTTTGAAAGAGCACGCAGGTCTAACATACACCTCCCCTTTGTGTGAAAGGACATTCTCCAAAATTAAGATTATAAAAAAGGTTTTTGTCTATACATTTACAGTATGAACTACGCATAATATACGTTGAGAGTTTAAGTGCATCAATATTTCCTTCTAAATACTCTAAACATCTCCTCTTTAAGAAGGAAAACCATAAAAAGGAATTTAAAGGGAAGAACTGAATTCTTGTGTATATTGTTCTGTATCCTGAACAGTTTTTAAGTCTACATCTTCCCCAATACTTCCTCACTTGTAGTTCTGCAAAAGCAACAGCAGGCCGGAGCTGCAAACTCTTACTACTGCTGTCTAAGCACCAGTAATCTAATCACAAATCAAAAGTTACAATACTTAGTGATGCTACAAATAAAACAACAGAACAAATACTGTGAATGTTCAGGCTTAACTTATAGCATATCAATTGAACACAATGTTACGCTAAATTCCCTGACTACGTACAACAAATTGTGTTGGAGCAGGAAAATATACAACGTGGGCAACAGAACTTGAATATAATATACTATAATTAACATTCTATAATTAATATATCGTATCTATACTAGCAGGGAGGCAGGGGGAGGGGGAAAATATGTACACAGGTTCATACACTTAAATTCTGCATGTAAGAAAAATGAGGAGGCAACTGATGCAACCAGGTTCTGCTGCAATATCATCACAATTTTGATACTAGGGACAACTACAGCCAAGCACTTAAACTGATTTGCCACTTGTAGCTTCTTAATTAAGTACATAATCATCTGATCGCAAGAAGTGTATAAAGCAAGATAGAAATGTAAATATAACACGCGATCAGCAAATGATCATGCTTTAGTAGTAAATTTGAAGATAATGAATGTAGAGGGAGGCGGGGGGGGTGTGTGTGTGGAACTTCCCTGTCAACATTAACCTTCCTGGAAGACTGTTAAATCTGACAGTTAAGACAAAAGAGCAGTAGTGAAACACATCAAGACGAAATAGTGAGAGAATGTACTGTAGAAGAGAAATAATACTGAAATCACTTTCACCTCTTTAAAGCTTAGTACCATTAATTTCTATGTGAAGCTACTAAAGCATACTGCAAAAGTAAAGAGGATTAAGCTTAACACAAATACAACTCTCCCAAAACAAGCCACTAATAAAATGACAAGACATGTCTCTTGGATGCATCTTTAAGTAACACCCTAAAAGTGAAGAAACTCTTAAATTAACATGTGATCCCCTCACTCACAAGCACAACAAAAAAGCAGACCGGATAGTAGGAGCCACGTTTAGTGCTTAGGCTCATAAAGAACACCCCTACCTGGAAAAGGTCTTACCCGTAGTTATTACAACACCTTCCTGGAAGAGGTAAACACATTTAAAGAAGTAAAATGAGTGTTACCACTAAACAGCTATCATTCCTTTTTTTTTTTCCCGTTGTTACTTACTATACCTAAAAGGCACGTTGGTCAGGAAGCAATTCAAGACCAATAGTAAAAGCATGTTTTTAATACAAAATTTCATTATTATTGGGAGGGGATATTTTTGTAAACAGAGAAATAATCTTTGTGTAACACAAAGAAGCTGATGACATCAAATGTGAAAATATGGGAATGAGTTAATATGTACCCCGACCTGGGATACAAGCACTGCAGTAAAACCTATGATCTTTCACACTTACAATCAAGGCTCTAAAAATTGAATGCAAGAGTAACTGTAAAAAAAAAAGTTTCAAGTACCCCAATAAGTGCAACGTATTAGACAATATTACTTTCAATCACCTCTTTTCTAGACCCATTTCTCCCTCCCGCCAGTTATACTTCATTGTCAAAACCAAGTTCCTCTTGTTTATAAACAAAAGATTTTTAAAGTTTTAGTTAAATCATTGAAATTATAATCCTATTAGGAAATGCAACAGATAGTTGAGCAATTTCTTTAGTGTGGTCATCCCTACTGGCAGCTACGTTCAGACATGCAGATACACAATCATCTTATGCAACTAAACTAGGTGAGCGCTCATGTCTGTACTGCTAAATTCTGCCAAGCAATGAAGGTGATGCAGTAAGTTCCTGGCACAGTCCAGCTGATGAAATTCAAATGCCCTTCTCCAGTTGCCAATAGAAACAGATATGACCAGCATCTGTTTCACTAGTCTACTGGACTACAAGTTTGCACACTGCAGTTTATGGTCTCTCCTCTTACTCCCTCCCTTCCCTCCCCTGTCTATCTGTAAGAGAAGCCCAATAGGTTTTGGTTTCCACTTGGTTTTACTATAGTAAAATCTGGACTGACTCCAGTTTCCCCCGTTTTTCTGGATTTATCGGAGAAGCATAACTTTTTTCTGACAATATACACAGGAGCACATATTACAAAGACATCTGCCTTCCAAATAAGCCACTGAAATATAGACCATAATCAAACCACTTTCAACTACTCAGATTAAAAACCTCTTCCCCAACTTTTAGCTTGTGAATTGAACGTTCTGACAGCTTCTCTTCAGTTCTACTGTAATAGCTATCAGATCCCCTGCACTAAGAAGCAGTTGAATTTTTGAAGAAACCAGATACAAGTTGGGACAAAGGGTTCTTCACCAGTTGTGTAGATTTGTGTCTAACTAACATGACCTACTCAAAGTAAGTTACAGTGCTCAAAATCCAAGACTGTAACATTCTTGTAGAAGGGAGTTCAGATAATGCATCTTGAAGCCACTCCTATCCCCAAATCAATAACAACAAAATGATCCACCACTAGCAAATTTGTTTGAAGAATATATTGTGTGAGGTGGGGGTGTTCTTTTGGTTGGTTGTTCTTTTTTTAAAACAGCTGATTATAAATCAATTTTCTTCCAAATTACTTCGTTATCTCTACAGCTCATGCACACAGACAATTCAAGCACTTCAGAGACTCATCTTTCAGGGGGATGGGAAAGGCAGAAGTAGATACGGAAGGGGGATGGACTTCAGAATTTCTGACGGTCTTCAGAAGGTCTGACCTGCAGTCTGTTCTGCCAAGATGATGTCTTCGTGTAAATAACGGTGCATTTATTTGGAGAAGGTTCTGTGAACCACACTGAACAAACAAATTAAAGATCTCCACATACGATCTTCCTATACTGTCTTTATAGAAGTGCGTGCAACTGCAGCTTTTTGGAGACAGAAAATAAATCCGCAGTGCAACAGAAAGCAAGTCCCTTAAATCCTACAGCCTAATACCATAAACTTACAAACTCTTAAGCTATAGTGGTAACAAGGAGTCAAGAGGATAGTGCTGCAAGCACAACCTTTTGAGATGCTGTGAGCCCTCATAAAGCTAAATCACGTTGGATCTCAGCTTGAACAAGCATCAGCAACATTCAGGTAGCCAAGAATGCAGAGGTGCAGCCATTAATCACTACTGCTGCCAAAACATAGGCCACGAAGTAAAATAGTGGCATTTAGTCCTCCCCTTAATCGACATTTATCACATACAGGCTGGGGAAGATGGTCCTCCCATCCCAGATTCAAGATGCCTGTCCCATTCCTCAAGTGAGCTGTGTAAGAAGCATCCACCTCAAAGAAAAGGATTAGAGTACAGAAGTTAAAGCAGACTCAAATCCCAGAAAATGGTAATACCAGCAATGCTATCTCGGTCACCCATTTAAGCCTGCCTGACAATATCTGAGAATCAGGATATCAAGTGTCGGAAGAGTCAGCTCAAAGTTAATATTCCACCCTTCCAATATCCCAAGAGTCATCGTTTCAGGGAGAGGAAGGAAAGCTTTACAAAGAAGAAGTAATATGATTCAGATAGCTTTAGATGTAGCAAGGGGATTAGATGGGGACAGGAAGATGAGACTTAAAACATGAATTAACTGACAGTGGCTGCAAAACATATATATGCTGTTTCAGAGCAGCTCAGTGCCAAACCTAACCACCAATCAGACACCCAAAATACTGGAAGAGTAACACCCCACCCTCCATCACCAGTGAGGATATCAGCATTACTTACAGTGCCCCAGACTAGAGAGACACAGAGAACAACTACTTTGGGAATCAGAGCGAGGAGACATGTGTCCTTTTACTACTATTTACATCTGTTGTACAGAAAGATCTGTTTCATATTTATTAGTTGCATTTCATTTAGTGCAGATCTATACAATAAAACATCTATTTTTAAAGTATCATTAGCCTGTAATTAGCTACACAAAACCCCAGTATTGGATTCCCCCCATGCCACCTCCCCCCAGCAATACTTCACTTGATACTCATTCATCTCCAGGATTATCATATAACTACCAGTTTAAAGCTAGATCAATGTTTTTTCACTTCACTGAACAACCCAATCAATAGTAACAAGGACATTCTGCTGTCAAAAGCAAACCGCTGCTCATGCTGCTAGTCCCCCCCTGGGCTTGGTGTTACAGAACCATGTTACATAGATCCTACCATGCAGCACTCAATGTGACACCGATCACTCTGCAGGCACAGTGCAAGGTATCGATATCAAATATACAGCTAAATCAACACAGTTAATTGCTTGCACCTTCAGAAAATAAAGCTGTAGTCATGACAAACAAGTTGTAAGATTATTTGCACCGCCTACTGAGGAAACTAAGCTAGTCTGATTCCTGTTTTAATTACATATGCATCTATTTATTTTTCTGGAAGGCAAAGCAAATGAAGAAGGTTACAACAAAAAAAATGCAAGTGCATTTCACTAATCAGTACTAGGTAAGTAAATTCTCAAATTTTTCATCCCAACCACTGGGAAGTGTACCACTTTTTACAACTCTCCAGCTTCTGGAGAGCTCTCTGCACATCAAAAAGCTCACTCTATACTTTTCAGACAGGAATCATGTTTTGTACTTACATCATACCAGTTCTAAGAGGACGGGAGGAGTTGTATATACAAGAGATTCCAGGAGTAATCTCTTAAGAACACATGCCAGACAGTGTAACCAAAGCAAAACCCACTCACTGGGCTGCCTATTTCGTATTTGGTCTGTAGCAAAAATAAAAAGGAAGAGCTTACATTTGACTCTTGGATCATCTTATTGAATAAAATCAAGCAATTCCTAGCTTTGTTGCACCCTCCATTAAGATACACAGATGGAAAAATGTGTGTCTTGAAACTAATTTTGTGTAATCGGAACAGGACGGGAGAAAGAGGACAGAAAGGGCAGAAACATCACACCAAAGACATGAAAGTGTTTTTCCTCACCATGTCTGGCTCTCCTAACTGCTTAATTCCACAGCCTATGCTAAGGGACAGAATACACAGATCCTTGGTTTAACAAGATGATGAAATCTGCATCTGTTGCTATAAAAGAAGAAAAACAATATGACAGATCCCCCCTTTTATTTTAGGCTATGAAATATCCCTTAAATCCATGAGATTTTCAAAGTATTTAGTTTCATAATAACAAAGTTAACTTAATCTAGGGTCTTGGATCTTTACCAAGAATTCGTTTCTGAGAACACCAGATCCAATGAAATTTGGTTTCTGACAGGATTACCTATCTTGTATTTCCTTCACTCTCTCCTCACCTCCAAATTCTCAAACAATATTCCTCATGTTCACAATCATACCCCCAGTATTCCTCCTCCTCCTATTTACCCTGGGTCTCCAACTTACCAAGAGGGAACATATGCCACATCTAATCCAGTATCATATACGAGTTGTTTAGCTGACTACCACCTCTACCATTATCTGAAGTATCACCAAAGACATAGATAGTGCTGTCCCTCTTTTTCCTTCAGCAATAATGCTTCCAAAGGCATCTCCTTGCCACTCTCTATTTCCATAAAACATAGTTGCCAATTTTGGTTGAGTACAAGCTAACCATTTGAAACCAGCCAAGAAGTTAAACTTTACTAAGGGAAGATGGATAAAGTACATCTGACTCACATTGCCTGCAGTTGCAATGTAGCCGCAACTTTTTTTTTTTTAAATGTAGGAAAGCATAAAGCAAACAAGCAAGCAGGTAACCTTGCCAAATGTACCTTTTTTCCCCTCACGGAAATTCTAGCTCCAGCACTACTTCTTCACCTGTATATTAAGCCAGCCTCACCTTAAGCATCTCTACTCATTCCAGCAGTATATATCCAAGATGGATATATTTCCGAAAAAAATAGCACTGTCAAAAGATGCATAGAAACGAGAGACTTCACATTCCAACAAAATCTGTCCATCTACTGCAATAGTAGAACTGCTTGGAACTGCCCTTTTTTTTTCTTGCCTAGTTTTACTGGGCTGCATTTTAAAACAACCTTTACACAAGTCAAAACTTGGACACCTTCTTCTCAGGCCCAGCTAGACTCAGAATTAGCAAGCTACAGTTAATCTAGCTTTTAACAGCCACAGGATAAAGGAAGGACATAGTGAACATTCTTGGTAATAGCAGCATTCATACAGTGCAAAGGCATGTAAAGATGCAGCCTGGAAGCTTCTTAGGGTTTCACAGGAACCCAATCTGCCCACATACTTAACTTTCAAAGAAACATTTAATACCTTAAACACTGTTGTATCTTCATGAACTATTAGCTTGTTTTGAGAGAATGAAGCCTGTGTTCCCCTTTTGTTATATTAAAAAAATCACCAGTAGCAAGTAGTCTGAAAACTCATGGGATATTCATTTAAAAAAGATAATTAGCTCTTGAGACTTCTCTCTTCTGTCAGTTTTGGACTGGGCAAAGCATGGTGGTAGTTCAATCACATCCAAATCAAGTAAGCCTAAGTTGAAGCCTCTCTCCTCCTATCAGCAAACTGAACTGCTACAGAATACATCTGCCAAAGGCACATCCTACCTCTACATCTTGTATCTAAAAAGCAGCCACACCTATCCCCATGAGTCAAGCAGCAATTAGCAGGCAGTCTCCTACGAAGTGCTATGAAGAAAATGAGACAACAGAAGAAACCTGCCAACTTGCTATGCTATCACACTGTAACAGCCTTGGGAAAAGAACTATATATATTTAGCATGTAAAACAAATACAGCACAAGAGGTTTCCTCAAATGTGTTTATCAGATGGCTTCAGACACATTCTAAGAAATCAAATCAGGAATGACTGCGTTAAACAGCAATACCTTCACATATTTCCTATCCTACAGAAAATCGATAGTGCAGACTCTGTGTTGAAATTTGCAAGACTGTGAAATTACCCTGATAAAGTCTAAGACACCTGTTCATGAAGAACTGGACTGAGATTCCCTGTCATTTACATAAGCATGCAAGTAGCCAAGATAACCTCCCATAGTAAAGAGTCTGAACCATATTTCAAATAGTCACCTGCAGGTAAAAAGCATCACATCATCAGCCTTCTAGGGTAAAACCAAACAACAACAAACTGCCAAAATGCTGTCGGCCAACATTTCAACAGCCAAAGCTGAATCTGAAGATGATCCACAAAAACACAGACTGAAACTGAAGCTGAAGCCATGCCAGAGGTTCCCAATGCTAACGCAGAGTTGACAGCCGCTTCCTATCACTGGTGTCCTTACGCTCATGCTAGTTTGAGTACAAACGCAAGCTTTAGAAGCAGGCTACTGCACAAAACAACAGGGATGACAGATCAGAGAAGCAAGCTCGAGAGTGACAAACCATAATCAAGCTCTCAAACCACAGAAGCAGTTAAAATCCCTAAATACAATGTATCAATAAAGTAACCCTTAGCTGGAAGACCACTTATTTTAGAATTTGTTTTCCTTTCTTCACCCACATAAGTCAAAGACCACGCACAACTAGCTATGCTTCAGTGACGTTTAGCAGAACTCTGAACAGCTATTTCCTTTTAATGCCTTTGAAAGAACTGATTATCAAAGAAATCACAATGTGCTGGACCCACTCTGGAGCACCAGTCAGTATTGACGTAATTCTTTATAACGCATGGTCAAGCTTACCCTAATCCATTGCTTGATTCTAGAACAGAAGTGTTGAATGCATGCATCCATACCCATCATGCTTATCAACTGCATCCTAGGAATAGGAAGAAAGCTGCAACATAATGTCCTACATCAATGTAAATTCCATTACATTAAAACTGGAATTATCTTACTGAACTTGAGACTAAAAGGCATGTTTTGCTAGAGTGAGAAAACGGGTTTTTAATGAATGATTATTTTGTTTGGCATTGTGAGGCATGTTTGTTACAACATGTGGTAGATTTCTGAGAGTATATACACTCCTTGCCAGTATGTACTTTCAAACTATATTAATACTCTTTAGCAACAGCCATATGATGTTTTATGGTAACACTGTAGCATAATTAAGTGATGCTATATTTCAGAATGAAAATTTCAAATTTATTCTGATTTCACTATTGTTAGTTAAAATATGTAGCCTCTAGATTTACTAAAACACATGCTTAACCTAGGGAAGCAAGACACTCAACTAAACTGTCAAACATCCGATTCAACTGCAAGTTTTAACAGAAGCAGGGTTCTGCCCAGTCAATCTTTAAAGAGTCTGACACAATGTTATTAAGCCTGTGAATATACACCCTGATCCTGATGATGTAACCCAACTTCTTTTGTTTTTCTTCTTAACTGGCAGTTCCTTGTCATTTGCCTCCTTTCTTCTCTATTGAAACATGAAGTGTTTCCTAGGAAAATGTTTAACATATACCTACAATTTGTCTCCAGTTTTACTCAGGCTGCCCATAGACAGATTTTTTTTTTTTTTTTAAAGTGATTTGAGAACACTAGTAGGTATACCTTAAAAATAAACAAGCAAAACTCTGTGGAAGTGCAAGCAAAGCAGAAAACATAGGGGTGGGGAAACCAACATTTATGCTACAGAGTATTTCTCCATGTTTGACGTAAACACTGCTGTAGAATTTGAACTGATGTGTATACACTCAAAATGAGACCAGAAAAAATTACTAGGTTTTTAGTATATGCAAACCATATTCAGCAGAACAAAGATGGACAATTTTATACCTCTCCTTTCATTCCTAGCTTGGTGATTAGATTTAAGTAGTGAGAGCACCTCCTTTATCTCTATTACATAGCCTGCTTCATTTAGACTCCAGATACGATGTTGAAACGTACTTTAATGCCCATTGACAGGTTATCCATCTTCCACCCTAGCACCACCTCTTTTCATGAAAGTTTAACTAATACAGTGACACTTGTTCACAAACATTCAAGTGCTTGTTTCCTGGGCCTCATTGTTTTGAGAAACTTGCCAAAGTTTAAAAACATTTTTGCAGGCACCAGCAGGGAAAAACATAAAGCATTCCATTTGCCTTAAACTGATGCAAGCTCTAATGACTTTACTGAGGCCAAACCAACCCACACCACTTGAGAAATAGGTTCCTAACCCCAAGAAAAGTTATAGCAAGAGATGAGCTACAGTATAGTGATTGCCAAGGATCTGTCACAAGAGAATGCTGGAAGACATCTGAAGTAAGTATGTATCCTCTGGAATCCCTTCTGTAACTATAATCCAGGACTAGCAACTATCATACAAAACTTCTTTTGCTATTTATTTCATTTTTATTACTTCATCTGATTAAAATCTTTTTAAGATAGGAAGTTTTTCCACTGCAATAAAAAGCAATCCTGGCCAAGAAAGGACTTGCCCATTAGCTGCACTATCTCCACAAAGACAGCAGCCTTATTAAATTACAACTGTTTGAACAAGGTCAACCACTCAGGGTTTAATTCAAAGTGTTTCCAGGTATAATGCTGTCAGGTCAACTTAAACAAGCCAACAGAGGCTTTGAGCTTGATTAAATATTAAAACGGAATCTTTCACATCTGTTTTTACCCAAGGATGAAATTACTGTACATCACTTCAACCAGCTCATTAATACACTAAACACATATCTTGCCTCAAAAGGTTACAGGAATATCAATGCTTTCCGAGAGCCTGCAGTGAAACCTGCACAACTCAGCTAGAAGTGAGGTCATTGCATACTTTAGCAGGATGTCAATATTTCTTTATAAATGTGAGAGGTAATCAGTTAGACATAGATACATTTTAAATTAAAAGATGGGAACCTCCAGTGAAGCAAAATCAGTTGCCTTTGATCTGAACCTTTTAATCACTCGTCTCATTTTCTTTGATAGATAACTTGGTAACAGGCATGGAACAGAAAGTTTGATGCAGCAGTAATTATTTTTCAAACTGGAGAGCTGTCATGTACAACTAGAAATCTGCTTTTTAAAAAAAATTTGCAAAGCATGATTTTTAATTGAAACATAAAAAGGTCTATCAGGATCATCTATTTCAACACCTATCATTTCTAATGATACTTTGATGCCATGTTAGGGTAGGGGAGAAGAGAACGCATTTGAGGATGCAACTTCTTTGACAATGATACATATACTGTATTAACTACTCCACATGGCATCTGCTGCCCTTTAAAACACAACCAAAAAAAAAAAGACACTCCTCTAGCATTATCTTTGCATGAGACAGGAGGCATTAGTCAAATCATTTTTCCTGACTGCAATCCATAAAATGCACAAAGACAAATGAAAGTCATCTATTTAGAGCAACAGATGTACAAGACGGGACTTGGAAGGGAAGCAATGGGAAGTGTTTTGTGTTTAAACTATGCTTATCCAAGATGAGAAAAGTCTGTAAATTTGTATACCCTGAAATTGAACCTAGAAATCTTATCACTTGTAAAATAAAATAAATTCAAAAACAACCAGTGAATTTACCACAAAACATTCAAACTTACTATGCAGTCTTAATAGCACTCTCTTAGGGCAAGGGAGGGGGAAAACACTGCTTGAATACTGATGTTCTTACATAATGAATAGAAGCAGCCCACTAAAAACACTTCTGAATGCCCCAGCGTCTATTCCTAGAGTCAGAACTATACATTTTAAGCACTGGTAGTTAATAAGGCATGAGATAATTTGCTTAAGACAAAATAAAACTCCAATATAACACAGTCTTCCACCACCCACTAATTCACACTTGAATAATAGAATGAACTAGACCAAACTATGCTTAATGTAAAGTCAATAAATTCCTTTTTGGCTGTTGACACAAAAACCTACTGGGAATTAAGCACTTGAGGAAATTAATCATTATAACACTCTGGCTCAATGCACATCTATATTGAAATAATTTGGTCTTTTAATTCATTTTATTTGTAGTTGGGTTTAAAGCCATAAATTTGATGGAAGTGGCCCTCATTAAACCAGATCCAGTTCAAACTGCCTTTCATTAAACTTGCTGTATTTGAACAAATTCAGAAAAGACTAATTTCCTTTAAAACAATTGTGCGTTATAAAGTAACCCGAACAAACCAAGAACATTAGTACTTAATACATCAAAAGCATTTACATTTGATCTGAGCAAAAGCCAACATTAATGATCTATTTGCTTTCAATACATTTTCTTGAGGCACAGAGATGCTCTTCTCTTACTTGATCATAGAAACTCACATTGACAAATAGCAGGAAGACCACCAAAACAAAGTGTCTAGAAGCCTGGGCTGTTATGACAAGCTCCCAGCTTCCTGTTTTAAGAGCTGTGTTTAATTCTTCTAACACAGATGTGTTTTAGCATTGTGGCTCCCAGACTGAGTTGGCTTGGAAATCAACAGCAGCAACAGGTGGCTTCTGCAAAGCCAGTTTGGGAGACATCACATCCATGTGCGGTCATTTGACTTAACAGAAGCAACAGAGCCAGCTAAGAGAACTATACCAACACTCCTCCCTACATGAATTCAGAAGCAGCAGCAACTCTACAAAATGTGGCAGCAATTACAACTCTGTATGTAGCTGCCAGGACACACTGAACAGTTCAGCAGCCTGGGCATGTCCCCAGCTTTAAGTGGTTACCCCAGTCTCTCCCAGGACAGGGAATGATGGTCACTGTATATGATATCACATGAGCCCTGATGCCTGCATAATGCAGTATGAAAACCTCTGGCAAAACAGAGATAGTGACACTAAAAATGTGCTTGAAGACATGCACACCAACTCAAGAGCATAGTGTAAATCACTCCCACACACACTACCTTTCTACTCTGTCCTAGTTTAAGAGTCAAGACAAGCAGTACACTTTATGCAAAGGGACTGCTTGCTCTCAGGTAGGCGCTCAAGCAAAATCCTAGATAATACAAGTAAAGTGATATACCCAGTGAAGATTTGTATTTTCTCAAAGTGCACACGCATCATCTACTTCAGACAGAATAAATCTTTGATGTGATTTCAAGTGGAGAAGTTCACAAGTTTTCAACTTTTCAAGACAATGCTGTGTCCTGTCTCATCCCCACTGCTTTCACTACGCATAGTTTATGCCTCCACATCCTCTTTTGGAAACAGAAGCATGCACCTGTGTAATTTCAGGCCTTCCTATGAAATACACTACAACCCCTACACCACAACTGAGTTGTAAATAGCAGTCACATGTTGTGACTGGGGTGGGAAGGAAGAGAGGCATAACATAGCATGAAATACAACAGTATACTTAGCAATTAAAAGAGCAAAAATCCTCACTGACCCTGAGCCCTTACGAAAAGGTTTTCCCATTCTTCAAAACAAACAGCTACCACCACACAAAGCTATTTAGTCGTGCTACTTTCAAACTAGTCCCAGGTACTATTACAAGCAGGCAATGAAACTACTCTGCATGAGAAAATACAGGACAAGACAGAGTACACCACAAATAACAGAGAGAGGTGCTAGAAAACACGCCGGCAGGCAGAATCCTCTCAAAAGTATGTTCTGATCCTTGCAGCTTTATAGCATGGTTTTCATCAGGAGTAGTCTGAAAAGCAATCTACATGACAGCAAACTGCTTCTTTACAGCCTGAAGGCAGAGACACCACCTTCTAGTCTTACTCTCTTCCTCTTGCAGTAAGTAGTAACTAGAACAAAAAGGTCATCGGCCACCCCATGCTATTTGCATGTCAGTGGCAACAGCACGGTGACCTGTGGGGAATGTGGAGTTCCGATTCTTACGAACATGGCACACAAGACAAGTGATGAAGGCTGGCTGTCAAGAAGTCAGGATGGCAGGAGAAAGCCTTCTGGCAGCAGATTAAGTTTGGAAATTAAAGTCCTTGAGATGGACCAGAAAACCAAGGAACCAACTCTGCAAAAAATATAGAAGTCTCTCAAGGCTTAATTTTTCAATAGGGAAAATTCAGTAAATGCAAAGCTTTATTGCAAAAAATAGATTTGAAGGTAAAGGAAAAGTAACAGTTGGTAAGCAGATGATCAGAGCGGGTTACTTATGATCTTTACATATCTTAAGATTTCAGCGAAGCACCACAGATAGGCACTGAGACAGTGGCAACTCACAGTTCTCAGAGAGCGTGCACAGAGCATCAGCTAACTCTCCATCACTTTAAGCAGCAGAATACTTAAGGTGTTCCAGGTAAACATGTAACTTCACAAATTATGAATACCAGACCAGAAGAAAGGGGACACAACTAGTCTGTCTTCCTCATAACCTTTAACCTACCATAAGGCTTAGTCTGGTATACTTTTGTGGCTCCGAGTCCTGAATTGGGATTCAAGTACCTGAAAATCCTTACCAACCTCCAAAACCAGACATGTTAACAGGGTTATTTAAGTGATGTTCAGGTGACTACCACTTATTCCATAAACGAGCACTAAGGAACTGTGATAGTGCAAAGACCATTCCTTACGTTCTTACAATAAAAAGAAGAATCCATAATCACCTGGAAGGCTGTCCTACTGAGTTTCTCCCACCTCTCATAAGACTTTCTCAGAAAATTACCTCACAGGTGAGGAATGCACTGGCACTACAGGTTCCAGGACAGTTTTGCTAGTCATTTCAGAAGGCCACCAAACAACATGTCAGTAATAAAAGCCTGATTTATTGCAGTGGAACACTTCACCATGCCGTTTGTTACAGCAACCCCACATCTTTCGGCCCAAGCATCTGCAGCTATCACCAAGTTACTCAACTAACTTGAAAAGACAAGTCAAAAAATACCAACACTGCTGAATGGCTGTCAGTACCTGCAGAAAGGAAGCTGCTCTCAACAATAAACATTACCACTACAAAGTTAACAGTACACAGAGTATTTTCTTCTTTCACCTTTCTTTCATTCCCTGTAGTCCTCACTACTTTTTTCCCTTCCATCCTCACTGAATCTCACACCCTATTTTTCTGTTTTTAAAATCAAAATCTGTCAGTCTTCACAAGACGACAAGGTCGGTAAATCACTGTATAAGTGAGGGTGATGCAAATAAAACATTTATATATACATATACATTTGTGTATGAATGTAAGATATATGTAAAAGTAGAGTACCCCAAGGCACACTGAAATCACTTCTCAGAAGAAAAAAAATTCTCTTCCCTGGAAGCTGTTTAAAACAGTTATTTGCATCAGCTCCTGAATCGCTACTGCTAAGCAGCATTAGAATGCAAAATCACACTCCTACAGTTTTCTTCTCCTCTTGAGATTTACAGTTGAATTATAAGAAAAATACTTCCTGGTTAAATTGGACAGATAATGCAATACAGCTTTTATCAAACCAATAAATATGTTATAATACACAAGCCTCTGGCCCTAAGAGACTTCCTTCTTCAGGTGCTGGCAGTTTATAAATTAGCTCATTTGTAGCATAGAAAAAGCTTCATAATTAGTGCCTAGTTTATCATTAAAACCTTGCATTCACTGTATGATGTCACAAACTAATGAATTTGGCTCTCATTTACACACTCAATTATTTTCTGGCATCTCAGAACAGTCGATCCCATTATTTCCTATATAATTGACCAACTTCAACAGCTGCAATTCTTCTCATGTAAATACAGAACACATTGCACAAGACCGGATCATAGTTATCACTCTTAAAATAATTCCACATAATGTACAGTTTAAGTTTGACAAGGCTTCAGATGCTTTGCCCTGCAGCCAGCAAAAGTTTGATTTAAAAAGCACTGTACAGTAATTAGATTTAAACCACAGAATTACTTAAAGTACCACACTCATTGACTAGTAGAGCTTTTACTGCAATAGATTAGACTCATTACTTACAAAGACTGAAAAGCAGCTAAAGATTAATTTATCTCTGGTACTAGAAATTAATACATTTACTTCTGATTACAGCAGTGAATGAGACATGCAGATAGAAGTACTGCAGGTCCAGCCGTGCCAGATATCCTCCTGGACTAACAGGGAGCAGGAAGTGTTCTAGCTGACTCAAATCTCAATTGGCAACCAACATGCTAAATCCTCCTAAATGCTTCTCGGCAAACCTGCAATGCATGTTCTTAGAATTTCTTCTACCCAAACAGATGGAAATGGCAACCCCCTGTAGTATAGAGATGGAAGACAACGTATGACTCAGTAAGTATTTAATTTAAAACAGCCATGAGAAATCCTAGGATGTTTTCATCTACTTCTGCAAAATCTTCGTCTCTAAGAACAAGAAGATCTGAGAAAATATAAAGTATCTGTATCTTGTTTAGCATAAATGGTCTGAAAGTCTGAAAACCAAGAACCCCTTTCTTATTGGCCCTCAACAGACATCACGAACGGTCTTCAATGAATCAAAGGAGAAAGCAGTAGTAGAAAAGACAGGATTCAAACAAACTGCAACTGTACTGTGCAGTACCCTTTATGACTACAAAGCCAAAAGCAATGAGGAAAGCATGCTTTTCAAAATCTAACAGTTTGTATACTGCCGTGCATATGCACAGAAGACAACTTTCACAGGAAGGTAGTATTTTTCCCCCCCTCACTTCTGCCCTTTATTTTATAGCATTAAAGTAACTCTCCTTTTATGGTCTCCTTGCACCTTTCTTGGAATTTAAAGGACAACACTTGCTAACTGCATAATACGGCTTTTTGTTATGGACCTTTAGGGTTTTGTTAATAGTGTTTTCACATGAAGTATATCCATGATAGCTTGGAATTTCAGACAATTTGAAGTATTTTATTTCATATTACTAGAAGCAACAAAAGAAATACAACAAAGAGCAACAGAACTGCTTCCTGTTATGAGGCAAAAGATTCTGCCTTTTGGTTACTGCACTTCTAACATATGTCACTTGTCAACCCTGATAGCCAGCGCAGAAAAACCCGCTAGCACTCAGGACATTTTCCTCCAGAGAGAACGTATTTTATCAAGGATAACACACTAGCCAAATGCCTCCAGAATCCTCACAGGCAGGTTCCCATCAGTACTGATGACAGTTGAAAAGGTGTCTCAAGCATCTGCTGATATGGTTGCATTGTCTGAAGCATCATTCAAATGAAGCCATGTAATCCATGAGGGAAAGTAAAAGGAGAGGAGGGGGGAAGACTCCACCTCAAAACCTGTACACTGCACTTGGGTTTTGATTTGGCATTTGTGTCTGACATCATTAAAGATACTTCAGGTTTTGACTCCAAAACACAAAAGAATGGCAGTACCTAAGGTCAGTATGGATCTTGCACATAAAATTCTGTACTGACCAAATTCAGGAATTTGATGTAACACATGATGTAACAGCATAACTGAGCTCTGTAGCACAGCATCCTCTTATTCCAGTCCCGTGTTTTATCATTTAACATAACTGATTTTCTCATTTATCAATGTATCAATTATGACACATATTTGTGTTAATCTGCTACAAATATAAAAGCAAAGCCTTACAGCAAAAGAATAGTATTTTAATGATATGGTGTTACAGTTTCACTATGCTCTAACTTTTGAGGAAGAAACTGACCTTTGTGGTAGAATGTTAGGCATGGAACAGGAAGTTTTTAGCACGCCATTGAAAAGATTTGAATATTCGTGCTCAAGATACACATTCACACAAGAGAAAGATATTCTGTAGACATGGATAAGGCTGCTCCTGAGGCTAGCCTTCAGAGTCCTGTAACCAGTGACCACAAAATGAATTCCAAGCCAGTTACCAGCACACACATTATTTAAGATCATATATGGTTAAAACTAAGGATAACAGCTTAGTCCTCTGTAAGGAAACATTACTTTATAACTTGTTATACCCTAGAGAAAAGTTAGTATCTTCTTAAATCAGGTAAATTATTTTGTATGTTAAACAGGAAAAACTGCAGTACTACAGAAGTGCTTCTGCAGGCTACTCAATTGTGAGTAATGTTCTGTTAACGAAATTTAATCTTTTTGTGTTTGTTTGCAGAACAGCTCTCTCCTGTAATCTAGGTAAAAGCCTTTCCGTCCTCAAACAAAACATCTGTATGACACCTCTCAAGACAGAATCTTCTCCAAAGTCAGAATAATTAAGCATTAGGCTCTAAAAAAATATCTTCACTGCATCCATTTGGTCTTTTGATTCTACTCTAATGGATTATCCCTTTAATTTACTCACAATTTAATCCAGTGTTATAACTCATGATCAAAGAAAGATTATTTCAATCCAGCTGTAAAAGCTTGAGCTCTTGAGCTAGCACATGAGAGAACTCTATTCTAAAGCTTAACCTGTGCTACTACAACTGCAGACCCTGCAGCACAACATACCATAGATCAGACTCATCAGTCCCTTCCCAAGGCTTTGGAAACTTAAGCACTGCCTTAAGCCTGCATTTTCTAGTCAATTTTACTCTAGTCAAGAATTACATACACTGTAGTCAGGGCCTCAAGCCAGCGATTTTTCTTTTTCTTTGTTTTTTTTTTGTTAAGATGTGTGAACTGATGGTGGAAGGCAGGTAGGTGGGTGGGAGAAGCTAGTGCCAGTGAAATAGAAAGATGAGAGATGAGAAAGAAAGATCTTTTTCCTCCTTTAGCAGATGAACAGTCCAACACTTACCATGTATGTTTCCCATTTCCCCAAGTTATTTTAAGCTAAATATTAAAATATTTAACTCTGCAAAAGAACCTAAGGTTATGACAGACAGGAAACAGCACAAACTATACCGTGTCCTATACCACAGTGGTAAACTCACATCATAGTTGGCTTTTTCCTTCCCCTAACTATGAGCAGTGAAACCACAAAACTCATGTTAAGGTCTTACCAGTTAAGGTCCCTTTAAGGAAAAGTTCAGGCTGTACAAAGAAACGAACACTGCTCAGCTTGAAGTTTCTGAAGTAGCCACAAATTTAGAAGAGAAAGAATGAAATCTGCCCATCTTGACACAATATTTGGGCCTGGTCTATCACTTATGCTGTTTGTATTAGTGACTTCCCAATCAGCACTCTAGAGAAGCATTCAAAGTGACTACAAAAGTAACAAAAAAAAAAAAAAAAAATCACAGTATATGTTTTCCACTGATGCTTATAGCACCTCAGAAACATAGAGTCTGAATACAAACTGGTAATTTGGGCAAAAGAACCCCAAGAATTTAGCTAAATTGTATGTAGTGTGAACAGGTTTTATGCAGATTACACTTTACTGACTCCCACTTTCCTAACAGGATACTTCTTAGTACCTCCACGGAAGCTGCAAATCAAGTACTAGAGCTTTTGCCTCAAGCTTTACACTTATGAGGCTAAACAACAAACACCATTCTCAAAAAAAGTCTTCAATGCACTTCTACTAAGTTAGCATAAAAACTATTTTTTAAAAACAACTACAACAAAAAATAAAATCTATGTTTTGCTATTTGTTTTCACTAAGCGGGTTATCTGTTCTAGATTTTGGTGCTCTTAGAAAAGCCTTAAAAGTAATTGGAATCCCACATGTAGGAAACAAATCCAGGCACACAGCATAAATACCAAAGCTGTCTAATAACCACAGAGGGAACAGGTGCCGACAGCAAGTATAAGCTGTATCAAATAGATCTGTGATGAAACGTAATAGATCTACACAACAGAGTAAAACTTCCCAACTTGTAACAAGTATGTACAATGCTTATCTGTGCTATTTTTGGCCACATTATAGCACGACCAAGAAACAACAGTGCTGTAAACAAGGCTGAGTCATAAGCTGTGATTTTGAACTCTGATACTAGAAGCTGGTACTTTTGAAGTTACCATGCGTATCTTCATCCTTGTTTGCAACGAGGCCATAGCCCCTCACAGCTCAAAGACACCACTGCGTGAGCTATTATATTTTGGTTTGCCTGAAGAAAGCATTAATAATCAGCTTACCCCAGTCACCCAATATATTCTAAGAAAGGTTGCTAAGAAATGAGAGACTTGATTTTCATATATTCTATTATGCCTTAGTTAAACATTGGGGCAATCACACAGAAGCTAAGCAGACCCTTTTTTTTTTTAAAGCTATTTCTCTATGACAGCATCTCAGATTTTTATACCCTATGAACACGATTAACTTTCAAAACATGAACCAGGTCACAAAAGAAATCTGTTAGATACTTAACAGAAGTGGAAAGGAATTCTTGGAAATGTACTGGAGTTAGATGTCAGCATGCCAGTAAACTAGAAGTGGAGGGAAAAAAATAATCTATGAAAACTTCCACTAGGTAAAAGAGAATAGTGATTTCTTCAGTCTGAGAAGCTATTTCAAATAATCACTTATGATGGAATGTATTCCACCTAAGTGTCAACACTATATTCAGAAATGGAAATCAATTTGATTATTAGGGCAAAAATATATTGAGGATAATCAAACAAATATGAAGCCACTTCCTTTTTTCCATAATTTCAAAGATGTATCATTGACTGTGGTATTTTTACAGCATGGAAAACATTTCAGCTCCCGGGCTTCCTGAAAAGATTTCTTCAGAGTATCATAAGCCCATCTTACTATAGTTTTATGTAACAAATAAAATTCATTCAACTTTAAGATACATTCATTTCTAAATTCTGTACTTCAAATACTGATTTTTAATCAGCTTTTCCATTATAATCCTGACATCAAAATTGACTTTCTGATTTTTGAACAGAGTAGTTTCAACAGAAACAGCCCAGCAATACTTCTTGAAACTGCATGGAAGATGAGCAACTATTTACTGATATAAGTCTCATCATAAGTACAGATGATTTGGGTTGAGGGTTGGAGGAACATAAAAACCCATTAAAACATTATATACTTGATAAAAAAAAATAAAAATAATCACCCCACATTTTTCAAGAATAACATCAAAGTTACACTTAAGCAGGGCATTGAATATGAACATAAACTGGATCTCAGAAACACTTTCTCCTATAAGGTACATTAAACAGTGATCCTTAAACACAGACCCCTTCATATATAGTTGGTACAATACCTTATTCTACTTCTATTTTATCCATTGTACTTCTGAAGCCATAGAATTAAAATCCACCTTTCAGATACTTATAAAATAGAATTTTCTTGGACGAAACTATACCGATCTGAAGACCTTAACCATTTTTTTAAAGTCTGTAAACACTGTTGAACAAGCCAGAAGCATTTTCACCTTCTGCAGTCCAACTAATTTAAGCTTTACCTGGGGAATGTGCCAATTCATTCCGCAACCCCTTTCCAAAATTGTTCTAGAAACTAAATATTTTATTTAAATCTTAAAAATACTCTTTAATAAAAGCAGCCTAATTGAAAACCTAATTCTGCCTACTAATTTCTTTTCAAAAGGGTAAACAAGTTTACAAACGAGTTTTAACATGACAGTGAACTATCACTTTTAAATATACCCCCCAATAGATGAGGTGCACACTCACAAGTGTAATCCAAAATAGATAAACAGATGTATTTATGAACTTTATAATCACCAGATTGCTTAAACTGTTTTTGAGGGAAGTCTCATCAATAAACTATGAACTACTTTTAAGGGATATTTGCCGAATGAGCTAGCATCAAATCAGACTGAGGGAAAGCAAAAAAAACAAAACAAAAAACCCCCATCACTCCACATACCAAAACAAAACACAACTCAAAACTAGTAATACAAAAAGCAGGCAGAAACAAGAGTTATTTCCCTTTGCACCGCTTTAAGAAAGGCAGAGGGAGAGAAGTAGGAGGGAGGAAAAAATGGGTCTTTGCAATCTCTCTCCAACATACGTGTGGTGCCAACAAAGTTGGAAAATACAGTTAAGTTAAAACATTTAAGATACTGTCTTATTTGATTGTCTTGATTACTAAAGCTGAAGGTAGCATTAAATAAAAAAATTCTTACAGCGGTCCAATGCTCAGTACCTGGAATAGGACTGAATAGTCTTTAGCATAATCTTTGTATCCACTAAATCCAGGATTCAACAGTAGAGCAGCTGCTCAGTGCCTGGTCTGCAGAATTGAATAAACGACAAAAGGTTACCTTAATTCAATGAGATAATCAGCACACATTTACCCACTACCAAGAGTTTTCCAACCATCTGCAAGGCGGCAGAGCTAACTGCCTATAAAACAACTGGTAGCATGCTGACATGTCCTCACATCCCTCATGTCAATGAAAATTTATCTCTTAGCAACCGCTAAAAAGAAGCTGAACTTCCAGAAATATTTTAGATGCATCACGAGCCAACAATTTCTTCGTAAGTGATTTTGATTGCTACTGATCTCCAAACAGATGTCTACTCTAATTGGCAAAATCTATTAAATACATACTTTAAAAAAAAAGAAAAAAGTCAAGTTGTCATGGCTTAAGAAAGCAATAACAATGGGAGTCATTATAGCTTTGCACATAAAAGACAAAAGCTAACCTGATTTAAAGCTGCTGGCCTTGCAATGATATCAGTAACAGTGAAGTAAACAAAATGCAAGTGTTGTGGGGAAAGGAAAAAATTTGCTATTAAGGCTGCTGTCAGAAATTGAAAGGTAAGACACAAGTCTGTTAAAAACTAAGATAAATATTTTTGAAAGGAAAAGCAGAATATGAGGTTCAAGGTTAAAACCACTTTAGCAACTAAAACTATTTCAGGATTCCCTCCCCCTGCTGAAAGCGTGCCTGCAAGATGAGCAGCTATTCATTGGTTTTTAAACACCATGCACAAATGCATAAATGCCCATCACCACATAAATTCTAAGTGGCAAAGCCTAGAACAGAACTCATGTTTTCAAATTCCCAATAGTTTTCAATGAATGCAAAGCAGAAGGACTAGCTAAAGCCAGGATTTTTAAGAATTTTTTTTTTTAAGCATCTACTGCATTCCATGTTTTATTTGGGGTAAAATGCCTTTCACTTTTAATCAGAAGACAGTGAAGTTGAAGGCATAGGTGTAAAGAGGAGGAATTGCTTGACTACAATGGAAGCTGCCACCTTTACAAAAGTAGTAGTTTAAAATTTGTTGAAAAAAACCATTTAAAATAATTAAAAGACAGAAGCACCAATAACTTCCTTCCTCGAGAGTATGGCAGGCAAGCATGTCAAGTGACCCAACAAGAGGAATTCTTTAAAATGGCCACAGCACTGGTTTCTAAGACAGTGTAAGCTCCAGTACTTTTTCATGTAGTCGAACCTATGCACATACAGCACAGTAACAGACCATTCTGTATGCACATAGCACAGGCTGCTATCTAACTTGAGAATCTACCCTGTGAGTGGTCTTCTCTAGTCATTCCTTGGCTGATTCATCTGTAATTTTTAGACCTTTAGAAACCATCTGTAACATCTGAACAAAAGGCTGCTTTCCTAAACCAGCAGGATGTGTCAAACATGTCAAAGTAAATATGAATTGTTTTTACTATACCATTTTCCAATATTGAAGAAGCATTAATATTTGTAAAACAGCATTAACAAGTTTTCAGAGACATTCAGTTTTCATTAACCGGATAAAGAGAGAAGAGAGCTGGACCGTTCAAGGCAGAGCAAGAACATTCAGACTAGAAAACACCATGTTTATGTATAAACCCGTTGATTACATTAACCTCCATGTATGTATTTACAAACTGACTGATAACCAAATACTTACTTGCGGGAGTCAATACACTGTACTCTTCCTCTACGACTAACATATTCTTGCTAACCTGACACCTACAGTTGGTATAATACTGTTCAGAGGACAAAAGAGAAAAAAAATGAAGTAGAAAATCAAAGCTGAAGATCTTTTAAATTTGGAACGGAAGGGAGGGATACAGCAGCCTTTATAATAGTAGTTAGTTAACAAGTTCTGTGTTTAAGTTCAGTGATTATAATGGAGATTGCTTTGGTCTTGAGAATTTTTTTTAGGCTCAAACTACTTTTTTCATCACCTTTTAACTGTAGTTTTGTATAACACCTTTGCTAACTACTGCTCATTATCTACTAATCCTAAGCACTTTGGAGAATTCCACAATACTTGCAAGTTAGGCACTAATCACATTTTTACAGATGAATATAAAGGACAACAGTTCTCCAAGCAGCACCAGGTAAGACATCCACACAACATAATGGCAGGACTTCAACAAAGGCTAGGCCTAGCAGGCTTCAGACTCAGCCTCCTCGGTCTGGTATATAAAGCTGAAAGTTCAGTGACTTTAAGTTCTTATTTTCCCAGATTTCAGGGAGACCTAAGAAAGCAGAAATCAGGATGTACACTATACTTAAAGGAACACAAACAAAATGCACTTATGAAAGAAAGTTTAACAACAAAACCCAAAAATAAACGCACTGTGAATTCTCCAGCAATGGTTTTCCCAGGTGAAGCTTTCATCTCTCTTTGAACTTCTTTAGCTTACACACTGGCTATTTGGTGCCGCTGTCTGCAAATCTTCATGATTATATTCTTGCATAAAGAAATTATACTTCTTGTTTTATTAGTCAATAGTTAGAAGAAGCAGACAAACATTCAATTCAAGTTGAAACAGAATGCTCTAGGCTCAGAGAGACCTCTGGACCATGTACCCCAAACTACCACTCAAAACAAGACCAGACTCAAACGTTCCCTTTAATTGCTCAGGACCTTGCCTAGTCAAGCTCTGACTACCTCTGAAGATTCCACAGCAGCTCTGAGCTCCTATTCACAGGATTACAGAATGGTAGGGGTTGGGAGGGACCTCCGGAGATCATCCAGTCCAACCCCCCTGCTGAAGCAGGTGCCCCCAGAGCAGGTTGCACAGGAGCACATCCAGGTGGGGGGGTTTGAATATCTCTAGAGAAGGAGACTCCACAGCCTCTCTGGACAGCCTGTGCCAGTGCACTCTAACCCTCACAATAAAGAAGTTCCTCCTTGTGAAGGATTCTCTCCATGTCTCTCTCCACATCTCTCCATCCTCACTATAAAGGATTTTCTCCTTCATCTACCTGGAATTTCCCTTGCTGCAACTTGCATCAGTTACCTCTCATCCTTTTTCCATCTGAGAAACAGCAGTCTCCATCTTCACTATAATCACCCAACACATAGTGCTGAAAGAGGTGCTTTAACACAACAGTCCCACACAAAGACAAAAAACCCCCATATATCCATGATAATTTTATCTTGATTATACCACTCTCAACTGTTACTTGTAATTACTTATCCATTAGTTACAAACTACGTGTACTCAGTGTCTGAAACATGGGTGCCACTGACAGTTGTCTCTTACTGAGCCAAACGCAAACACTGCTAGTTAATGTTGCCATAGATACATGGACATTACATAAAAATTAATTCATAGAACTACAGTCAGTCATTATCACCATTTTGGAAAAAACAGAGCTGTGAAATTGAAGCCAACTTCAACACACCACTGGTAATGAAATTAAATGCTGGAGAGCATGTGGAAAACGTGTGGCAAGCGTCTCACACCTTACGCTAGCCCCTACTTCTATTAAGGATTCTTCCTAGATGAGGAAACATTAGCCATGCCTCCCAGACAACTTTGCTGATATCATACACAGCTTTTCTCCTCTGCCAGAGAGCTGCTTGTAATTAAAAACAGAAGTCTCAAGCCTACTCCACCTAGTACTGCATTAGTTTGTAAACAATGGGCTGTACCACCCCAACGGGAGATAAATGAGACTCTGTCCCCTCAAGAGCCAAAACACTTCTGAAAGCAGAAATTCTTCCACATGCCTATCTATTACTGCAGAGACAAGACACAAGAGTTGACAATTTACAAGTCTGCAGTTTTCCCCTCCAAGGACATTTTCCTTATGTAACATCACCTGTACAGCACAAACTGAAGCCACAATAATCCACACAAACTTAGAACTAAATGCAGCAGCCCTGGAGTTGCCTACACAGACATCCCTCTAAGAGTTCACATGCCATTCACATTGTGAGAAAGCTACCTGCGCCCGCAAATTTGAAACTTTAAACTGTTCTGCAAAAACCTGGAGAGGGGAAAGAAAACCCCACCCATACAAAAATTTAATGACACCAGTTACAGTTTCTGTCAAGGAGGAGGGATATAAGCAGACAGGGAAAAGCAATAACAACAAAAACACACAAGTGATTTTGCAACCGAAAGAAATCGTACCAGTTTAAAAGTTGGTTAGTGCCTTACCAAGTAACCACGAAGGACAGCAGTGGATCTGTCAGCACTGCAGTGCCCGATTTGATGTGTGTCATCCTCAAAATTTTACAGCCATTATCTGAGTCCTAATAGAGTTGCTCCAGTTCGCAATAGCAACTCCACCCATTTGGTTCCAGAAAGTCCTAGTGTCCTGACTTGAAACAGGCCCTCACAATCATAGAAACCATGGGTCTGCCCTCATAGCCGGGCAAATATAGTCATGAATACCGAGAAGAGAGCTGCCCTTTGAAAGAACATGCTAATAGGACTATAAATAGATTCAAAGTTGTAAAGACAACTTTTACACCTATTGAGCAATTCTTTTCTCAATGCTACCTTGAAAGTGTTTCAAAAGTTACAGTCTTTTTGCCATTTCCAAACACCAAATTGGAAAACTGTGGTTGACTGGTGGTTGATCTACAGCTGGGGATTTTTCTTGAGAAAAAATAAAAAAACAGCTGTCAAAAAAATAGCAGACAATCTCAACTGCAAGTTATCCAGGTTTTCATCACCTTTTTTATAACAAAGTTCCTGCAACACCAAGAAACAACATGGAATTGTTATCACATTTCAACTGCCACACAAAAAACACTCAAGAGTCAAGACTATCACTATTATTGAACACAGAAGAGGAAAGACACTTAAGTAAAGATACAGCACTGACAAAATATGTAAGGTAAGTCTCCTGATATCTGAGGCAGACTTCTGCTATTTCTATATTCTAGAAGGAATCTTGACAAAGGAGATATCCAGGTACTGAGCAGCTAATGAAAAATTAATTAAAATTAAATGCAAGGAATAAAACCTCTAACTGTAGTTTTGGAATCACATGTCACTCCCGGTTAAGACAGAGAGTTCACAGAACATAGGACAGATGAACAAACACAAACAGAACTGCTGGGACCTACACAGGATTTCTTTAACTTACTGCTGTCAGTTTCAATACAGGACACACCACAGTACATCTCACCAATTAATTTTGAAGGGAAACTACCAAGAGAATCAAATTTTAGCAGGCCTTAGGATTAAACAGCTTGCAGTATAAGGTTGGAAGCACTCCTTGCAGTAAACAAGAATAAAGAGCACATCATGCAGAACCATGTCCCTCAATATCCAGCTTGAGGAAAAAAGGATGAGCAGGGTCTCACCTGACAATTCTATAGGAAACTGCAAATAGTTTCTGGGGACAGGTCATCTAAGTCACTGACATTAGAAACTGCAACCCAGCCTCCTCCCCTGCCCCACCATATAAAGGATTAGACCAACCTAACTTTGGAATTAGCAGGTTTTCGTTTCCCTCCCACCACACAATTCAGGAAGACTTTTACAAGCTTGCTTCTTTGATCCAAATGTGTTGAATCATAAAAAAAAAAACCAAAAAAAAAACAAACTCAAAAGCCTGGTATATCTATCTAAAGTGATATGAGCTGCTTCTCCATCATGTAGTATGACAAGACTTTTCCACTTCAGTTTTAAATGCTCAAAAGATGGGGTAAGTCGTTCTTCAATTTCTGATAAGCTCCAGTATCTCAAGTGTGACTAGGATCCATTTGTAAGTGTTCACTTGGCTTATGCATGGAGTTGGTACTTTCAGCATTTCAGGAGTTACAGGGACAGCACAGAAATGAGAGAGAGCAGCAGCACCTAAGGATCATCCCAGAACTTCAATGATAAAAGCTACAGGCACTGAGGTGCAGATCATCCGCCCAAGAAATCAAAGTACCTTGTGAACTGAGATAATGAGAAGCACAAACGTGAGAGTTGCGTGTTTGTCAAGTAACCCTAACATTCCTCAGTCTTTTGTCACCATGAAGCTGTTATGAGGGGAGAAACACAGCTTGTCTCTGAAGACAACAGTAATTTATGGATCAAAAAAGCTCAAGGCTATATTTCATGTTTCTTTTTCATACCCTCACCTACAGTCTCCTCAACTGCAGACACACTCTTACAGAAACTCACCTATCACTCACTGTATTTTGGTGCTCAGACTCATTCTCAGGAGCTCAGACTCCTCGTAAAGCCAGCTTCAGAGTTGGGCATTATGAATATCCCCTTGCGTAAATCTGTAAGACACGTTGTGTAGCACCTCCCTTCTGCCTAACTTTTCTGTTTCTGCTCAGTGGAAAGCCTAGAGGCCAGAGGGAATAAGGTAGAGCAAGCAAAGAAATCTCAGCCAACAGTCCCTTGTTGCCTACCCACAGCAAGGCAGGAAGCTGAAAAACTGAGCAGGGAGGAGCCTCAATGCCAAAAAAACAATTCTCTATAGATTGGCCCTTTGCCTGAAAGACAGAAGGAGGAACACCCAGTGTCTGCACTGGCATAAGCTATATACCGGAAAACTGAAATTCAACCCATGCCAAGTTACACTTTAAAAAGCTAAGTGTATGTAGGCCAGTGAAAACAAAATTATATAGGAATTCAGAGTATGAAAGATTAATAAAACAAGTTTGGTTTTGCATGAAAGTCAGCCTAGAAAGACAAACTGAAAGCGAAAGGAAGGGTTAATAAAAATTTTCATGCCAAGAATCATATGGAAACAACTATTAATACAGTTGCTGAGCTGTTCAAGAGAGTATTCAGGAGAACCAAGAAAACACAGTATGGATCAAGTCACCTCCATTTGCACTCCATCTTTCAAACCATACTCTTCAGTAGTAATGATTCTGAACATAGCAAAGAGGTAACCACCGAGATATACTATGCACTCCCACAGTCTTCTGAAAATGTTACAATGGCCATTGCCTCCTCACCTTTTAAAATTGTATTTATCCTCTTCAATTATGTTTAAAAATAAGTAAATGAAGAGCTGTCTACAGCCTACAAACATCTGCTTCTTCGGTTTATATCACACAGCATTTGTGCTTAGGAGATGGCTAACTCCTAAGACCTAGTCAGTTTCATGAAATTCCCAAACTGCAGAACCTTCCTAGTGTTTGTTCAAGTGACAGGGAAAACAAGGAACAACACAGGGCACGCACACACACAAAACAGCACCAATACTGCCATTCTACAACTGACACCATTAAAGATAAATTAAGCACTCATTTAAAGACTAAACATAACTTTTAAATACCACTTTACTGCAGCATTTCCAGAAGCGTATTTTAATGCATCAAACGCTTATCGAAGAGCTAAGTATCACCCAACATATTCAGGTTGGCTTTCCTCTCTGTTCACACCCTTTCCTTCTATGTCACCAGTTTTTACACTGCGTTTTCTCATTAACATACTCATACAGCCCTTTTCAGAAGATGCTGGGTGAGAGAAGGTGTAAAGCACAAGAGAGAAGATACTCTGAACATAAGGAAGAACACATAAGAGCAGTTAAACTGTTAAAACTATCTATGCACTGCAATATAGTGACGTGCACAAGATTAAACTACTAAACATCAAATTTCCTTCTTTTTCTGCTTTCTTGTGTGTGTGGTTTTTGGTTTTTATTTGCAGGAAAGAAAAAGAAACATTACAAGCCTTCTATCCTAAAGGACACCACTGTTTTCAGTTTCCTTTCATTGTTAAGGCAGCTCCACCTCTGGCTGGAGGCTGGTCAGTTCCCTCAACACAGCAATTTAACACTTTAAAACAGGTATCTTTTGAAGTGCCTTGATTCAAGTTACCCATCCACATCAAGTAAGCATCTACCTTAACGCAACCACCAGAGTATTTAGGATGACTGTGATGTCCTTTTGGAATGTGAATTATACTACTCATTACACGTTATATGATGTACAGCCTAGACAACACATAGCTGATGACAGCTACTGACCTTCGAATGTGATCTGTCCTTCCTATGAGTCTTGTGCTTGCAGCTCTTCAAACAGAAGTGAAAAAGCAACCCCCCACACACACTGGGGAATGGAAATAGGTGGAGGAAAAGAATATTCAAACAGCTGCATTGCATACTTGCTCTTCCTGTAACTTCGAGTTGACAGATCTTTGCCCAAATCCAGAAGAGTGAGGATAACACTTAAAGGAAACATACCATTTCTTACACAAATGCTTCCTTCCAGGCCTATGGATAACAGCAAGAAACACGGCAACACAAGCTATATTGCTGTAACTAACTGCAGCTATTTCTACATCTAATGAAACAACAGGACTATATCCAGCTGTAACTTCAGTGTCACTGCGTTGCAATAGTATCTATCTCCTCAGGGCACCAGACACTCTGATGCCTTCCTTTAGAGTGGCGAAGGAAAAAAAAACCCTAAGAAACCCACACCAAAACAAAAATGGCGGAAGAATCACACACAGGCAGTACTTTATCTCTTCTGATCATCTTCTACTCACTCAAGAAGAAAGGTTCACAGTCCACATCGGTACTATGAGTGTTAAAGTTCAGATTGCCAAAGAGAAAGCTCTGATACACTTCTAACACAGTTAAATCTTTTAACTGTCTCATTCTGATGAGATGTTAACTATGCACTTAAAAAGTAAAAATTACTCAAACTTCTGCAGTTGTCTAAACAGATTTCTGCACATCCTCCTGTTCTTTCTTCTCCCCAAGGAAAGGCAACAGAAGAGATACTTGAACTTCACTTCTAGTATTTAAAAACAAAAACCTCAAACAAACAAAACCAGCCAGTCTAACAAAAAAGCAGCTCTTACTTGCGCTAGCTGTATCAACAGCCAAAGAAACTGTAAAATAGACCAATTTCTTCAAAGATTAGCCACTGTTGAGGGATGCTGGTTGGCTACATTTTATTGTATAAAATTCAATATATAATCTTGACATGCCCCATACTGCCACTTAAATACTTCCACCAAAAACAGCCTAACAGTTTTCCTGCTCATTCATGAATTACCATCAAATTCAAATGAACATGCAGTCACATCCCAGTAACAGAGACACCTATTTAGTTACTTTCAGAACTGTCCTTTAAGTGTATTTAAAGCCATACAGCTTGAAGACCAGAAAAAATCCTGTATTTTAACCAAATCCATATATATTTGCCTAGTAACCTGTCCTACAACTAGTACAACTAAGCAGTGTGCTACACTGATATGCACCTAATGATTCGCCAACCTCACATCAAAACTATTTTTGTCAGGAAAAAGTGTATGCCAAACAGTTTTTAAACACGCAAGTCACACTGCTAATTTTGAGGCACCCAAATAGAAAGCTTATTTCTTGCCAAAGCACTTGCTAGTGAACAGATTTGTTTGGCTAACTTCTAAAGACAGATTTATCCTTATATCGATATTTTAGTATGGTAGTAATGGCTTTGTCAGCACCGTGACCCAACTAACATTTCCTGTGATGAATGCCAGTCCTAGTAGTTAGCCTAACAAGGGAGATTTTTGTTTCCACAGAACTCATGCAAAGCATCACAGTATTAAACTATTTTTGTTGCTCAGTACTCCAGCCTTCAAATTTTTCATGCCACTAGAGCATCAGAATTACAGAAGAATCACTGAAAGTACTTAAACAACAGACAGCTTTATCACTACAAGTAATTAAATCTTTATAGAGTATGGCTACAGCAGTAATTGCACAGTAAGCAACACTTCTGAATTTCCATTCTGATTATTGAGTGTGAAGTTCCATGCATCCTTCAAACACCAGAGAAGTCCAATTTGACAGAAACAGATAAATATCCACATATAAAAGCAATTATATTTAACATTATTTGGAGAAGCTCACAAAAATCAGCCTATAGCTACCAACATTTGTGGCGTCACCTCTGACAGTTCCACAAACTACTGTTCTTGAAGATGTCGCTAAATATTTTTAACACAAGCATTTTCTACTCTGCACCCTCCAGTGCCTTACAATCAGCTGAAGGAAAACAGGGAGTGAAAACCACCACACAATTTCTAGAAGGAAGCACTAATGGCACCTCTACAATGGCAAAGTTGTCTGGGTTATTCCATGTCAAAAAGAACCGCCACCAAACTTTACAACTGAGAAGTGAAAAAAACCCCCCAAAAATGCAAACCAAAACAAACGACCAACTTACAAATATTTGCAAGTAACCCGATTCAAGTAGAACAGGTAGCTTTTTTTCCAAGTACACTGAAAATTCGAAACACACTTCACCATATTAAATAGAGAATGATCAAAGAATGCCTGCAGACATGTCTTTGACACTATCCTTTCATAAACAAAACACTAATTGACACCCCCTTCTCCCTCAAGGCTTAAACTCTGTGAATAATTAACCTGAAAACAAGGCCCAGGTAACTGCAAAAATAAAGCCAACAAAACTGAAATAGGAGGATTCTGCAGTTTAGCTCAATTTGTCACTCTGACACCTTCACTTCTATTCCTAGAATGTTTAAGTGAACTCCAGTTCCTATTAAGTGTAGTTTTAAAGCTAAAGTACCTACATACAAATACCTTTAAAAATCATAATTCTAGCAGTCTTAAATATCAAGAGTTCTACTGGTAGTATTTTAGGTGGTGTTCAAACTACAAGTAAATCAGTACATCCAGGCATAAAATGAAGGTAAAAGCCCACAATCAAATCACGTTGCAGATTTCAGCAACACCAGTCTGCCAGGCAAAAGACAGAACAATGCTACACCTAGAAAAAAACATACAGCTGTAACTCTTCCCTGCTGCTCTGTTCATCTACTGAAAACCCAAGGAGCGAACTGTCCAATGCAGAATGGCAGGACATGGGGAGCTACGTAATCTTCCTTTACCAGAACTGATTCTGCACGGGTCTTTGACAAGCATCCACACTTACATACACTTAAACAGGTAAATAAAGAACAAGAAGAATCATTAAGTAAATAAACAAAGAACAACAGGAATCATTTTTGCATTACCACGTTTGCTCTCGTTTTTTAGACTTACCTGGTCTTTTTCATGGGGTAGAAGGCTGACAGGTGGAAGAGAAGCTGGGAAAGTGCTGGAGTACTTTGGAGCTCCTTTGCTTTCCAAACTGCCATAATTCACTCTATACTGAGGTCCATCCTTCAGTAATCTCCCATTGTTCACAGCACGTTTGGCCCCCAGACGCAACCTCTGCTGAAAGGCAGGATTGTTGAAAATACTTGCCAGGTCATTTTGACTTCTCAAATACTTCTCTATGTTTTTCAGGGAGGAGCCATTTTGTTCTTGGAGCCCTTCAATTGCTCTTCTCAAGAGTTTATTCCAATCCACATTACGAAGCTCATTACAAGCTCCTCTAGATCCCTTAACAGACTTAGGAATAGTGCCAGGTTTAACAGATGAAAACCGTCCGGGATTATCTGGGTCCTTATAGGACGCAAGGCCTTTGTTGGTAACTTTAAGAATAGAACCATCTTGAACACTAAGTTCCAACTGTTCCGAAACAGTCTTCTTATCTAATCCATGGGAAGCACAAACAGCATGACATATTCTCTCTTCAGAAGGCCTTTGCTTTTGCTTTTTAACTTTTTGTATAGCTTCCAGAATCCATTCCGTATAGAGAGGGTTGGCAAGTTTTACCATGGTTGACCAGTAATTGTTTCCAGCCAAGGGTTACCCATAGAGGTTTCTCCTTATCCTTTTAGTAGATCTTTCAGAGGTTGTTCACACCTCAAACACAAATCAAAGGGTTCAACACACTGCTTGGATGCATCTCAAAAATATCCATCCTGATGAGTTGGAAAAGCCAGGGAAATATCTGCCGACTGAAACTTCCAATTACTTTACCGTTAGGGAAAGGTAGAAAGGATTAATTGGTAATGATACTGGTACATCCTTACAAGAAAGTTCGTTGCAACCTTTAAAAAGAAAAAAGAAGAGGCAGGGAAAGACCACAGTTAATGCTAAAGTAGTAAAAAACCAGGAAGTATTCTGACATGCATTCATACTGCAGATGTTGCAGTATGCAAAAATCTTTGACAGACTATATGAAATGTTCGCCAATTCCCACCCCACATCAAAAAATCATAAAACATTCAGTGGATTTACTTTTCCTAAATTCCCTCACCCCAATACTTAGCCTACTACTGACTTATTAGACAATTTCCATTCAGCCAGAGATCTGAAAATATTATCTAAAACAAACTGCAGACAAATAATTTCTAGACCCACTGGTATAAGAGAATTAGTATCTGCACAGATTATACATGCACTAAAGAAAAACAAAACCACCACCAAACAAAAAAAGAATCCTCAACCAACAAAAGCCAGATTACTAACCACTGTCATTTCTTACAGTATGCTGCCTGTAAGTGCCATGCCACATGTCGATGATACAATTCAAAAATAAAAAGCAAAATATCAGAACTGAGTTACTAGTATTACATCCTTCATGAATACCTAGGTACCCTACGATACAGAAAGGAATCACAAAGGCACTTCTCATTTTAAGGCACACATTTTTGATGCAAACTTTCAGGAACAGAAATGAAAGTGAAGTAACAGGAGGCATTTTCACATAAATACACTGTCAGCATGAAGACGTATAAAGAGGTCACAGTGACAAAATACATTTTGGTGACTCAACAGTTTAAAAACCTATTTTCTTTATTTATTATGGAATATATCACTCCAATAGAAAATTCAGTGGCTATAAAAACTTACGTAAGAAACCTGAAAGAACGTCTTGATCAAGAGTTTATTCATTCTGCAGGGCGATACATGGGAAAAAAAAAAGAAAAATCTTTTCTAATTAAACTAAGACAGTAGCCACCCAATGTATAAAAAAAATATATCGGAGTTACTAGTTTTTTCTGCCATGAAATGTGAGGGAGAACTTTTGAAGACATTAACAGACTAGTATAATTACTTCAAATCAAACGAAAAGAAATTAAAAAAAGAAGAGAAAAATCTTCTTTCTTAATAAACGGGTCGTCTTGTAAAGTAGAAGATCCACCAGTTTCACAGCAAAACATACAACTGAGTTAACCTGAAACAACATTTATAAAGCTATGGCAAGCAACCTGTATCTAACAATAATATCTATGATCACACAAGCCTTGGACCTCATTTTTATTCATTCATTCCAGTCATCTTGCATTTCAATCACATTTAAAACTTGAGTAAATTGTAAATAGGAAAAAAACCCTGAACTGATATAGTAATCTAAATTATTTTCAACTTATTAAAAAGATTTCTCTGCAACTGTGAAGAGTTTTCCACTTTCAGTCCCATACCTTCTCCTCCCTCTACCCCCTCAAAAATCTCTTTAAATATAAAATCCAGCTCATGTTTCACATATTATTACATCTACACAACAGGATTAGTAACAAAAGAGCAGCTGGTCATTGGTGAACATAAAATTCTTCTATACCCAAATAGTAGAAATATTAATCAATTGATTTTATGAATTTGTCACTCTTTAGGTTTGATTGAAGCTTAAACACTTTCAGCTTTATAAATATGAAAGTTCAACTGACTGCCAGAATGAAAACACACATTGCTGATACAAGTGCAGGGCCTGAGTGTTTAATTGGCTCTCATACTGAACCCTGCCGATCAACATAGATTGGATCCTGTTTCTTGCTTCCAGTCTCATGTAAGTTATACTTGATAACAGTCCTGTGTATTTCAAGTATCTGTAATAAAACAGTAACTTGTTCTGTAAACAGACATTTTAAGTTAATGCAGCTAGCAAAAGCTACTCTTTCCCTAACAGCATTGTTTACATTCACTGTTTTCAGATAATTCCAAAATAACACTGTAGCTGCAAAATGCAGACAAATATAGGGAAGAAAAAAGCTTCCATGGTATTATGAATCCTACAAACTCTCACACAACTCCGACACTGAAAATACAATAATACAATAAAACAGAATTCTATATAGTGGAAGCTCACTCACATTGAGACTATTTTACACGCTCTGCCTACAGATTTGGAAGTTCTCTGTAGCTACATACAAAGCCCCAGATTCCTAGAAAGCTAGTTTTAAAAGTTACTTAGTTAGACTGTTCTACTATGAGTCTTCGTGAAGACAGTCAGTACTTAAATGCTGAACACCACATTTGCCAAGTCAGACGTACTTGCCTCATTTTTAAACCTACTGCAGTAGCGTTATATTAAGTTTCATACAAGTGACCGCATCACTTCCATTAAATTCCAGAACACATAGTGCAGAGTCTGTTCCAAGCATCTGGACATCGATGAACATTTTGGTATAAATGCTATAACTTGTGGGTTACAGGAATTTTTATTGACCAGTGACTGTGGCAAAAGGTGAGCATAACTTCTATCTTCATGCAAAGTCTGCTGCTTGGCACAGGTCTTTCACAGCAATATACATTAAGAACTACATTTATATTTACTTACTTAAAACTCCCAACGTGTAATACAACCTCCTGCATACTAGCGCATACATACTAAATCAACACTAGTTGAGTGTATTAGCAGGAGCACAGTTTTCAACACACAGGGCAGAATATTTCAAGAGGAAAAAATCAAGACATCTTAAACTCACACCTTTCAGCTGAATCCGAAGTCCTTTCTGCTTTAGGAAACCATGCAAAGCTCATCTGACCCCATTTTGGAATTGTTTTAACACAACCTAGAGTTTCTGTTATTCTGCCACTTTGCATTGTATACTTGAAGTGTAGCACCCTGACCTCCACAATTGATACAAGGTCTACCATGTGCCAGATTCAAAATAACCTATTAACAACAAACGTCTTTGCTAGCAGTGTAATTCAGCTCAGTGATCCTGGAGCCGTAATTTAAAGAGGTCTTCCATAAATCAAGTTAAGACAGACTGATCCAAGATTGGCAATACAGAGATACATACACATACATACTGAGTGACCGGATGAAGACAAACAAACCGCTTCAGAAACAAACATTCAATGCAAGAGGCTGCACAGAAGTCCAAAATGACATTCAGGTTTCTAAGTTTAGAACTTCATTACACCAAAACCACAAAAAGGGGGTCATACATCATTTAATATAAAAAGTGCGATGCCTACCCAAGTAAATTTTGAGGAAATACCAATTTGTAAGAACGATTGCAAATTAGTATCAGGCACTCATGTCCATTTATTTATTTTCCTCCCCATGTAATTAAATAACTTTTAGTCAAACCCTCAACAGTACACATCCAATCACAGATCAGATTTTTCTAGACTGTTAAGTGCACGGGATCACTTCCAAGTTTTATGCCAACGTTAAGCTCTTTCTATGTCATATTTCAGCCTCTACACTCTATGGAACCTTTTTTTGAAAACAAGAATATTTGAGAAAGTTTGATTGCACTACATTACTGATCAAGTCTGTTAACAAGTCTGCTACTGAAAAGCTGCAGAACATAAGCATTTGGAGGGTAAAGTACAATACATTACCTCTAAAACATGAAAAGCCATCTCTAGTCAAGGCTTGTCCCTTTACTCAAGTCATAAATTATCAGATAAATAGGAAGAAGTTGCAAAACTGCAGCTTGGGATTTAGAATGAATGCAAATACATCCCTTATAAAGCACACACCTATTGTACAGCTGATTCTAATTAAAGAATGCTCTGACTGAACATGTCAATCTTAGGTGCCATCAGTAATCCCATAATCCTGTAATAAGGTCTTTACTGAACTAGTATCTGGAATTATTGCCAAGTGATTCAGATTGGGAAAACAAGCTGTGTAGTCGAAAAAAAAAAAGTAACTACACTTCCCCATCCACAATCACCCCCCAGAATCAACACTAAAAGTCATTATAAAAGCATCCAAAAGCATTTCACAAAATACAGTCTGAATTCTTTTTTTTGGAGAAATTAATGAAAAATTTGCTTTGGCTGTCTTAAATGTAAATGCAGTTAAACTTTTAAAAACTGAGGTTAACACAGCTACAAAAAAAAAAGGGGGGGGGGAGGGAGGAGCGGAGAAAAGAGATGACAGCAACTCGTGCAACCTGCCGGTGACCTGTGAAGCACAATTTCATTCCGCTCCCTCCTACCTGCTCTGCACACACTCAGGAGAAACAGCAGCAGGCCAGCTCTCTGCTGCAGCATCAGGGTCAGGTAAGGATTGCAGCAGAGGAGGAAGAGAAGACTGCCATTGCATTCAGTAAGCTTTTTGCCATTTTTCTTTCCTCCAAGCCATTACTTAGAATTATGCAGCTAATCAACTCTATATTCCACCCCCATCTCAATTAATGATGCAAAAGAGGCAAGATTCTTGTTTCCCCATTGCACAGTACATGCACCTACAAAGAGACAGAGAAAGCAGATTCTGGCAAGGACTCCCAGCACACACAACACTTAAAATTACTCAGATCATGAAGCCAGCTATCGTATTATTCTTTATACAACACACGGTTTTCAATTGTAACAAGGAAAGGCAGTGACATACGCAGATGCTTTAAAGAGACAAATGAAGAGACATCATAGTAACTTCAAAACTACATCAAGAGACTTGGGGATGTGGGGAGTAAGAGCCGTACACGTGAATCAAACCGATGAAGTGCCTGCACCTTGCAATACCCCACAAGCTAGTTTAAGATCATATGCTGAAAAGCAGTTCACAACATGACAGCAGCAAGCACCAGCAAAGGAAACGGCATCAGCACAACATGACACCAGCAAAATCACCTCAATTCACCCGTCCCACCCTCTTCCATGGAAGTTCTGAGCACTTCAAAATATGGTACTGGAGAACATCGGGGCGCACGGTAAGGTAATGTTCACTGCCAGCAGTTAACCTGGGAAGAGGGTTTCACTGAAAACATTTCCTCTTGGGACAGCGATTTTCAACAGAAGGGGTATCCGCTTGCTTTTTGCGGAGCAGGTTATTTTCAATGCTCGGTGACAGCACGCTAAAGGTGAAGTCTGGGCAAACAAAACACGGTGTGAACACGGCTTCCGAAACGTGGCTTTAAAGGCTTAAATATTCCCCTCCCCAACTTACTTAAAATTTTGGCACTACACCCAAGTCATGGAGATTCGCAACGCCTAGCGCCTGCCTAGCGCCAAGGCATTGTTGTACTCGACAGGGGCCGAACCGGGGCTGGCTTCTGAACCCCCCAAGCCTTACTCCGGGATTTGTAAATTCAAAGGCAGAAACCCCAAGCCCGCAGGCTGGGCTCCCCGGGGCACGGCGACCCCGCAGAGCAGGGCACCCGGGAAAGGACGGCGACGGCGTGCACCTGCACCCGCCCCACGCGGGCGGCGGGCGGGCGGTGCCGGGGGCAGCGGCCGCGCCGCCCCATACCCCCACCCCTCCGCGCCCGCGGGAGTCAGGCGGAGACGGCCCCCCCTCCCCGGTACCACTCACCTCCGCGGGACCGGGGCCGCGGGGGGAGGAGTCTCCTCCAGGCGCCGCAGCGGCTCCCCCTGCTGCTCGCTCTTCCCCTGCTCCCGCTGCCAGACTGCGCCGGGGCGGCTGCCCCCGCTGCTGGGCTGCCCCCGCTTCTGCGCTGCCCCCCTGCCGGCGGCCGCCGCGACTCCCCCTACCGCCGCGGCGCGGCTCGGCTCGCCTCACCTACGCCGCCATTTTGTTTCGCCCTGTTGTACTTAACGTGAATCCGACATGACACTGATTACAGCCCAATGGAGTCTCATTAAAACCTTACCTACCCCCGCGCCCCGCCCACCGGCGCCCGCCATTGGGCCGTCCTGCGCACGCCGCTCCACGCTCACAGGCCGCGGGCCCGTGTCCATCAACTGCCCACATCGGCCTTGTTCCGCCCAGCAACCAGCCCGTCTCTCTCATTGGAAGGCGGGGCGTGTCAATCACAGGGTACGACCCTTCCCCTCCATGCTCAGCCCCGCCTACCCGCGAGAAAGGGCGGTGCTGGAGGCCGCCATTGGTTGCCACGGCCGCCACACACCGG
>VZSC01012629.1:45529-113561 GCA_013398225.1 Steatornis caripensis | reverse complement strand
GGCGGGGGAGAGGCGGGGGAGGGGAACCACACGAACAATTATTATTAATTTAGAAATTAAAACACAAACCCACCCCAGACCTCCAGCCTTCCCGATGCCGGGCGGACGCAGATTGCGAGGACTGGTGCTAAGACACAGGACCTGATAACAGCTAATTGAAAGGTTAATCTACATAGGCTGTGACAGAAGAGGTCCCTCCCCACTTTATCTGCTGTTGGCAAGTGGGAAATTGAGCTCCCCCCACCTTTCTCCCTAAAAGAAAAGAAACCCAAAAAAACCCAAAAAAATAAAAAAAAAAGAGGGAGAGAAAGGGGGGAAAGCAATAAAGTTTGCGGGGAGGCGCGTCCGCGCGGCGGTCTGAGGCTGAGGGACGGGGCGCGCGGGTGGCCGTTGCGGGGCGCGTTGGGCGGGAAGGCGGCCCGAGGGGAAGTGGTCACCGCCGCCTCCCGGGGGGCCCTCACGGCGCCCTCGGGGGTTTGGGTTAGGCTTTTCGTCCGGTACGGGGCGATTTAAAATGTCTCGGTGGAAGCACTACCACAGGCAGGCTTTGGCAAATCCTTCCTACAGGGCTTGAACAGTTCCTCGGTCCGGAGGAAGAGGGCTGTGTTTGAGGCAACCATAATTAGTCTGAGGGATGAAAGGAGGGTGAACAAATTACAGATGTCGTCCTCCCATTGAGTTTGTTGTAAATGTAACAAGATGGTACGAGGAATATATTTTAAAGGACAAAGTGGTAACACATATGGACTTAAAACTCACTTAAATGTTTTCTCCATGCTGTCTTGTGCCACGCTGCCGAAGGCCGCTCACCATGTTGAAGTTTTAATGCTACTCATGATGGTGTTCTCAGCTAGAGCAAGCAATCGCCACTTTTCACCGAAGCATGGTGTGACAAAATACTGTAGGGTACATACCGTAGGGTACCACGCAAGGGAGGGAAAGGTAATCTACCTACCTGACCATCTACTCAAGCAAGCACCAACTGGGCACCCCCATCTTCCCAAACTTGAAACGTGACCCATCTTAGAGATCTCCCAGACATCCTCTTTTCCGTGTCTTGTGGGTGACATGTTGCACTAGGTGCCCGTCTGCAAAGTTTTCTAAAAATACCTGGTCCTGAAGAAGAAAAGATAAAAGAAAAAAAAATTCTCATTTTAGAGTGGATGGAAAATGACCTTCTACAATAAATTAAGAAAGTCTTTCCTAGATCAGCAGTAGACCAGCAAGTGAACAAAGTTTCTGTAACAAAATACTAAGCATTAAGGCTTAGTGCAACTTTTCCAGAGTCAATTACTGGAGATACCGTAGAAGCAGCTCGTCGGTGATGTTTTAGAGCACTGTAAAATTGAATGACCTACATACAGAAAGCTACCAGGTGAAAATAATATTCCAGCATGTATCTGTCATACTGTACCTGTTGACTGAGGTTTTAGTTGTTTAACTGCCAGGTGCAGCCTTTTAAACATAGAGCGGGAAATTGAAATGTGTGGTGACCTAATATTTGTTGGAGAGTCCTTCAAGGTTCGTGCATTATGCAGGACTTGGCTGTGATTGAAAATAGTTTTTAAATTATTGGAAACAATATAAATCATTACAGCAGGATTTGTAGCCGAGCGACACATTTGTAACATTATTCTGAATGTTGTGTCAACATTTCCATTATAAACATTTCCATTTTTGTCTTTCCAGGAAATCTACAACTTGGTTAGTGGTAAAACAGAAAAATAATCTCTTGAAACTGGAACTTGGCATGGCCACATCCCAGTTCAGGAAACAAAACACTGGAGAAAACCTGTCAATCTGTTTGGCCATTTTGAAATTACGAGTGTGCTGAAGACATAAGTAATAGCACAGAGAAAAATCATAAAAGTCCCTGGCTTAAATACGTTCATTCTTTCTTCTTAATTTAATTCTTTTCCTAAAAATAAATTTTATAAGACAACATGTCATTGGGTGTTATGTTCCAGTTTTTAACGTATTCAAGAACCTTTTGTTTGAAGAGAGGCTCCTGTGGATCTTGACATTTACAGGTGTACCTCACACTATGTAAATTGTGAAATTAAGCACATGAAGCCCTTTATACATGAATCATCCTGCAGTGAACTTAGATCCACTATCATTGTCAATTATACTATTTCCCAAAATAATGACTTCAAAAGAATTGCATCATGTGAATTTAGGGCGGTTGAATTTGAGACAGTGCATGTTACACAGAGAAGCCACAAGTACCTGAAACAATTTGGATCTAATTGAGAATGTCTAATATGTTGCGTGCATTTTGGTTTGTGATCTAGATAAGTAATGTTTTTGGTTTATTGTATTAAAAAATTAAAACTACATTAAAAATATCCATCGAAAAGTTGTAAGCCCATCAAGGAAGTTAGTGTAAGCAATAAAATTCACACTCTAGCATCTCTTCTACTGCCAGACTTTGGGGGACTTACTCTCCCATAGCCACTACAAAACTGAAGATTTACACCAGTTAATGCCCCTGAGCAGGAACAGGTGCCTAGACACCTACACGTTGAATGCACCCATTCCATCTGCTAAAAAGATGGCCCTGATATTAAAAAAGGTATCTAAAATCAAAACCATTATCTCTCTTTTCTGTTCTGCTTTTAGAAAGATGGCCCAGTTCACTCAGTTCCATTATTTTCCTTGCTTTATTTATAGTTTAAATATCCTTATTTAAAGGATATTCCCCACGTGTGCCCAAAAATATATTTGATTGCACATCTGTATTGTAGTGTATGTAATAAGCATATCAGTCTCCCCAAAAGTGTTTTGGATTGTCCTAAAAATGCATGTACAATCGTTATTTTTGGATCGCAAGTGTGAGAAAGCAAGAAGTTCAGAACTGAGCATGGTCTGAGTTAAATTCAGTCCTCAAAAATCAGAATCTTGAAACTGCTGTATGTATAGCAGTGGGGTAAGACAAGTTGGAGACTACTGCTTAAATGAAGCCCATCCATATGCGGACTAAATTCATCAGTATACAAAAAAAGAACGCCAAATTAGAGTTTGAACACTCATTTGAAATCAGTGACAAAGTTCTTGTGCATGAAATTACTGCCATATATAAAAGTAAGAATTTCCCTGTGAGGGCTTTAATCGCTGTTGCAGTTCCATTAGAACGAGTCGGGCTGCTAGATATTTAGAAACAATTACATAGTTGTCCGTGTTGGTACGGTGACAGATCCTTATTTATCTTTGGAGCTGCTAGAGGGTGAAGTCTTGACCCCCATCAAAGTCTGGCAAAAATTCCCATGACTTCAACAAGGCCGGGATGTTCCTTCTATTATTACCGCAGATAACCACGTATATGACTACAGCCACCTGGAAATTGCTTCCCCTGGCACACGCTGTTGAAAGAAGTGGCCTTGAGGAGAAAAGTCATCGTAAGAGTGCAGCAAATTTCTGCCCAGCCTCTTCAGCCACCCTGCGCGTGTTCCTGCTGATAGCAGAACGCACGTATTCTTTACCTATCCCACCACCTCTGCTGAGCTCACCTGCCAGGGGTTCAGCAGCTTCTCTGTAACCCTAACCTTCACCTGCATACTCCTTCTGGATTAAAACAGCCGTTTCTGTTTTCACTTATGAGTTTTTTTTCTTTACAGCCTTTTATATTGTAATTTAATCTGAACGATTAATCCATGTAACTAGGTCTACCCTTCTGAATACAAATAGAACATTTTTGGTTTATGTATGAGGATATGCATTGCTGCACACAACAGAGCGTCACTGCCCAAATTAAGCACTATTAATAAATACTAATATAGGTTATATTAACATATACATGAGTATATTTTTACACACAGAGGCACACATGAAGTGAATAACCTGTGGGCATGTTTTCTGAGCGTTTGCTGTCTCATCTGTTACATTCAATAAAATTGAATAATAGTATAAAATAGTCTCCTGCTGCCGTCTTACTGATTTGGGGGCTTTTTAATTCCTGAAACTAACAGATTATAAGGTAAATGCTATAACAGTCTCAACTCAGGAGCTGTAATTGGTGTAATACTGTAATTTGGAAATAAGTGTTTGTGGTAGATCAGCTGTCATCCCACAGGGATGGAGACAGTGACTTTTTATAATAAATCCCACATGTTCCATTCTACTCTGGCAAATATACCACACTGCTATATCAAAGTACTTTGCAGTCCTTAATTAATTAGTTCCTATAAGAGCCCTGTTAGGTGAATGTGTCTTATTCTTCCTGTTCGCCAACCAGAGATACAGAGCGTAGAGCAAAGTGGTTAGAAGAGGATGCCAGCTTAAGGAAAAATCTGGCCACCCAAGTTCCAAGAGCCCTGCTCTAGCCACAGGAGATCAAGTTGTGGAGTAGCTGTGCTAGTCACGGAGAAGAAAACAGTGGCCTGCTGACGCATGTTTGAAACCTTAGCGGGATCATTTCTTTTTGCTGTGTTAACTATTATACATGTTAAAGAGGCAACAGGAGAAATAAAACTTAGGAGTGCAAAGGAAAATGCTAAAAGCAAAGCAGAAAAAACCAGGTGGGTCATGCACCTATAAGATGGTGTCTTTCATATGCATGGTGTCTCACAATACTGCACATGGATGTTCTATTTATACACACAAGATTGGTAAATGATTAATAGATGTTTTAATAAATGGTAATCAATTGTTACGAGTCCAATGGCCGGCCAATAAGTTTTTTTATAACAATAGCTCGCCATCATCTGAAACACCCTACCGATCTATTTAAACTCTATATGCTTTACGTAGAAACACCTGCTAATCTTGTGTTAAACCTCACAAATGGAATCTTAATATAAAGTGTGACTCAAAACAAATTTGTTGGACAAAAAAGGATTAGCACCTAGGCTCCACAGTAAATTGTTAGTTATAGCTGTACTGGATTTAAGTTTCTCCTTTTGCCATGTAAAATGCACTGATAGGACAGGAAGCATTTTGCTGCTGTGTGCAGGAGTCGTGTTTTCTAGGCTAATCCCAAGAGGAAGGCCTGGGATATTGCAGGACTGTATCAACCAGCATCACTGAATTTGATGGAGCTTTGTGTTTTTATACATGTTTACAGTAACACTTTGTGAGGGCAGCTGAGGAGATGAAGGATGGAATTGAAAACGAATAAAGATCGGTTTGCTTAGAGCTGGTGAAAGCTGCCATAATCAGGGGCTGCTCAGCTCCGGCTACGATTAGTTAGTCTAGGTGAAAGGAGAGGATGCTGGTGTTTGCAGGAGCCATTTTAACACCTCAGCTTGTCTTTGTGAGCTTTAAAGTAATTAACTCTCCAATCATTATCGGTTGACTTTGTCCACAGGTTTAGGTTTCCCTCCCGCCGTTCCCTTTGGGGATATTGGGTTGTCACTTTATGAGAGGTGGCGGATTCTTTTTAGAGTTCACACAAAATCCCTTTCAGAGCTTCCCAACAGCTTTTCATGGTCTCCAAACTGCTGGAATACTCTCTTACTCTCTGTTTCAATGAACATTTCTTTTATAACTTTCTCCAGATCCAACTGGACAAGAAGATAGAGAGGTGAAAAAAGCCTCTCCAAAAAGCCTGGCATCACACTTGCTGAGACCTTCAGATGAAAAGGCAACCATCCTCAGTACTTAAAAGCCAGTAAAAGAGACTGCAAAGGCAGTTTTGCTAAATAAAGTTACTTTGAGCCTCTAAAGGATCCTGACAGTCCTTAATGTAACTGAATGAATCCTCACAACTTCCAACTGTGATGTGGGTGTACTACATTCTAGTTCAGTTTTAGCCAGGGGAAAATTTCCAGACATGAAATTGTTGGCAGTCCTTTATTGCTCAAACATTGCCAAGAAACATGGAGAAAAAGGGGGAGGACAGAGCTTGACCATATTTTTGTTAATCCCATTCTCATCGAGTTTCCACTAGATTTTTTAAAATCCTATTAATAAGCTGAAGAAATTGAAATGACCGGAGAGGCTGTTACCAGCCACGTAATTTGGAGACTATCCTGATGCTGCCCAAACCTTGGTGTACAACAGCAGTAGACCAGCAGCCAGAGCTGTAAGAAATATGACTGAAAGGTACACCCACACATCTCAAGAGTCAATGGGCAGCAAAAACCCTCGCCTACTGCAGAGCTGGTTAGAGCACTTCCCCCTTCAACTTCTGCTCAGCATCTCCTGGCACACCCACCCTCTCATAAAGGATGGGAGTTTGGGAGAGAACCCATGTGACAAACCAGCTCTGAATTTGCTGAGCCACAGCTTAGAAGAACATTAGGTCTGCTCTGTATTGTTTGAAAACTGAGCAACCTCCACTCCAGTCTTTTCGTTTTTGCAGCGTGAACCAAGAAGAGTTTGGCTGGTCTCAAGGACCAAACTGCTATCTCCAGCTGGAGTTTTAGCTAGGTCTGTATGATGTTTTCTTTACTTTCTTTGTTGGCAGCATTAGTTGTGAGGTTCCCTTGCTAAATAAAGCTCTGACTGCACAAACAATTTATTTCAGTCACTTCCCATAGCTGCCAGTACTAGAGCAACTCTACCTCTGTTAGCTAGACTAGGAAGCCTGTCAGATTCAGAGGCAACATACCACATCATTTCAAACACTTTTCAGAAACATTTAGATTTGCTCAATGCTTCTTTAAAAATAGCCAGTGGCTTGCTTGTGTTAGGGCTCCCAACCTGACTAACTCTGGTTGTTAAATTATTGTCATGTACAGTAGGATTTTGTATTAAATATCCTTTGGGAAGGAAAAGCTGAGTGAAAAGGGATTTGGGGGGCAGGAGAGACTTGTTTTTCTGTGTCAGGTAATAGGAGAATGTGAAGTAGTAGCTAGGAAGAGCTGAGGTAATAATATATCAGTGCTGGAAACATGGAGTATCTTCCTCATACACATTGAACTACGCAAACTGTCTCCTCAGTGGTACATAGGATAGGTAGCTAGTGATTTATCAAGACGCCAACGAAGGAGTTGCATTATCCAGCATAAGGAATCCCTTTGTTTATTTCATTAAAAAAAAAAAGAAAGAAATGAAGAGGGAAGTTCTGCCTCTCAGCTGATGGCAGGACATGGGCAAGCAGTGAGATTGTCAGAATTGTTTCCTTAGCGCTGGCCAGAATCCCTCTGTTATCCTGATATTATTCCCCTTTGTTATTCGATATCCCACAGTGCCAGCTAAGTCAGGAGTTGTCACACTCCTCACTGCTACAGCAGGATACAAAATAGCTGGGGGTGGGGAGGAAAACTGGAATGGTTAAGAGGTGGAAGGGAAAAGGCCTTTTTTTTTTTGTGAAAACAGTAGCACCAGCTGCATCCTGCAAGTTGCTAAATTAGCCAGTCAGTTGTTTTTCTTTTAATTTTTGTGTGAATTCAAGAATAGGTTGTGGATGTCTTGGCAACTCATGAATGAGGTTCTTTATGAAAGAATTCACCTTGCAGAGGGGCTGCTGTCAGATGCACAAGCCTCTTTCCATTAATTAAGCTGCAGAACATCCCCTCTTTTTTTTTCCCCATCCCTCTCAACGCCTGGATAATCAGACCTTGTGTCTTTCCATAACATCCACTGCTGTCTCTCTTGCTCCTCACAGTATTTTGCCCACTCTGTTAATTCTGGGCTGCCAGATTTTTTTTTTTTTAATGCAGCTTATTGCTGCTAAGTGAGATATCATGGTGCCTGAGCTAAGAAATAAGGTGAATATTCTGCTATACTACAATCGGTAGCATTCTCTAGGCATTATTTTCAGCTGAAAGGTGGCCTGAGAGCAAAGTTTGATATTTTCAAAAGCTCAGCTGGGAGTTAATCAACTCTTACTGTCTTTCAACAGGAGCTGGTTGCTTAACTTGCATCTAGTGAGTCAACCCCTGGGCTGTCACTCTCTTACAGACAAGCAGCCCCACAGAAGGTGCAGAGAACTTTCAGACATCCTAGAAATGACCTGCCATGAAAAGTGTGTAAGTTAAACTGTATCAGGTTAGGGAGTGATTACAGATGTAATTATGCCTGAACAGACAGTCTAGGGAGAGAACGTGGGTAGGACCAAGAACTTCAATCAATCCTCACCCAGCTTTGCTGTGGTCTGAACAAGATGTGTGACCGCAACTGAATAGCCTTGAAGTTTTTTGTGGGCGTACTCATGCACGTATTTATGAAGTTATGCACCTGCTCCAGGGAATAACCTCAACTCTTTTAAAACCAGCAAAAGGTTTCCACTGGCTGATGAGCTCACTATCATACCTTAAGTGTTTGCATGTTTGGGCTTAATTTTGTGTGGCTGATTTAAAATCCCCGTCATTAGGAATAGAGAAATATGTATATGGCATTAATGACAGACTTTTAAAAATGATCTGTTCGTTTCCTTCACTTCCAAGTAATGGTGAACATTAATTTCCTGCAAATGAAGCAATCTGAAGTAGAGTGCACAAAATAATTAATCTGTGGAAACTCTGGACTAAATTAAAATAATTTAAAGTTAAATAAAGAGCTCATCTGTGGCTTCAGTGCTCTTTCTGAGAAGCAAGGGATACATAAAAGAAACAAAAAGAAAGCAAATACCAAATTATCTAACAGGAAAGGAATCTACAAATATATGTAATAAATTCCCACATTACATCATAAAAACAGCTTTCTCACAAATGCTGTCATTGCAAATGCAAAACCACATAGGAGATCATTCAATTAGTAGTAAAACTGAATAAGCAAATGCAAAATTATTTACTTTGGAAACATACATTTCCTGTTTCTGGGGCTTGCTGGCATATTTTTTGAGAGATTCTCAAATTATCTGTTGTACTACAAGTTTTCCTTATAGTAAGAATTGGGTGTGGTAGAATTTTAAATACCATTTAAATTGTAAACTTGTGGAGGTATAAACTCTCTTTATGAACGCAGGCAGCATTCTCAAGGAATAAGCATTCACAATAAACTCAATGTTTTTATTAGCAAATGTTGACTTTTTAATCCAATGCCATAATGTAGTTAAAATTCAAAAATAAACATAGTTGAATAGTTACCTGTAAATGGAGAACGTTCAGAAATATAAGAAAAATAATTTCATCTTCATTAGATCCAGGAAAAGTAAGCCTGACCTTTTTTGTTTGTCATCTCCTCTGAAAATCAGGCCCTAAATTTCTGTGCCTGCACGTAGCCATTTCAGGAAAGACAGTAAATAAGCTATTTTTACTTACCTTCTGCAGAGGAAATCTGTAAAAATAAATCATTAATGTTTGTAAAACAGCAGCGACATCCTCACAGAGAAATTATACACAGTAACAACATATTCCTAAAACCCAGAACCTTCCAGTAGAGCATTCTCGTTCACATCCCTTTGCCCACTCAGCCTACCTGTCCTTTGTTTCTTTCAGAGTTTCACTCGTGTTTTTTTTTAACATTTCCTTGGCTTCAAATCCACAGCTATCCAGAACTATCCAAGGCAAATAGTCTAATGGAAAATATTATGGCTGAAGAGATTAAATACAGTAGTGGGCAGCAGGATCTTTTGAGTTTTAAACACGTGGTTCTGGCTCTAGTCTTGCTGAAAGCTCCTTGCTACAGTTTTCTTGTTTGTTAAATAGGAAAAATATTAACCTGTCTCTTGGTGAAGCAGACTTGTAGCTCACAAATGCTCCTGCCTGTATAAATGCTGGGGATTATTAGAGAGTACATGTTCAGCTTGGGAGGAGGGTTCTCAATATAGTGATGAACCCACTCAATTTCAATTGCTGCATACAAGGTTTTTTTCCTATTATAACAATTAACCTCTTAGAAAAGAATTAGCACTGAGTTTACATGTTGACTCTATAGACATTGGATAATTGCTTTGAAAAAAAAAATCATCTATAGTCCAGGAAATTACATTTCTCCTTTTGCTTCTAAAATTACAAACTTCTGACTTCCCAGCTGATAACGCAAGCAATCAAAATCGGGTCTCTCGAGTGCAGTTGCATGACACACATGAACAACAATCTCATTTCGTAAAGAATTAACCCACAGCCAGCCACATTAACTGGCTCCAATTCCTGCCACAAAGCCCATCTGATCTGAGCACTGTAGTTCCTGCTTTGTATAGGTAGCAACATACTGGTCAAGTATCAGCAAACCTTCTCAGAGCCCTGCCCTAACAAAGCTCCCTGACCGAGGGAGAGAATTTGGAATAAAGCACCGAACTGAAACTCAGAAATTTCTGGCTTTCTTTTCTATCTTTCTTACAGACTTCCTATCAGTAAGTCGCTTAACCTCCCAGAGTTTCATCTTCTATCATACAGACAGTAATACCTCCTTTGACTGTCTTTTAAATCTAGAGTATGAAGAAAGTGACATTCTGGTGCCCCCCAAATCTCAACTAAGACATCTAGACACTACTGTGGTTCTAATCAGTAACAGCATTAACGACGTTTGAACAGAAGAGCCTATTTCAATTTGAAATTTCCTTGATTTTATCTAGTTAAAATTCTCTTTGTAATTTCTCCAATTTTATTTAATTTGTTTAATTGTTTAATTCTTTTTCAGAGAAGGTAGGAGGAAAGGAGTTTCTTGTTTTGAGTTTATGATCTAGTTCTTTAAATGCTCCAAACGTAGGGTCATAGAAAGGAAGCAGAGAACATACATCCAAATGAGGAAAAGCTGGTAAATCTAACATCTTTCAGCAGGATCGCTCCCTAAAATATGTTCTTTAGAGCTTAGTTTTAAAGATGACTTGCAAATGAAATCCAGAATAAATGTGAACCTCGGTTGTGCAGTTTTCTCAGTGAGCTACCTTAAAGTGACCTGGCTTGAGGTTCTCTCAATACCTCCCCAGCATTTCATAGCATAAACCCCTTGCTGCTTTCAGGTGTTTTTTCTTGACATTCAGTCTAAACCTTTCTCTGCTGAGTTTTAAGCCATTGAAACCCTCATCATAGTCCTAAATCAGTTCTTCTCTGTTATTAGTGTTCACTGCAAACAGTTATCTTGAGTAAGCAATTGCCATATGCCTCACCAGTAACCAATTAAGCAACCTGTAGCCACTTATCTTTCTGTTTTGAAACCCTTTTTAGCTGAAAGATTCAAACCACCACCACTACCACAGTCAGTTGTGACAAAGACTGCCATTCAGAGGGTTTTGTGCTACCCTGTGTAGTCTGGAGAAAGGTTATTCATACATTCAGAAGACTGAATTTGCTGGCAAATGTACATGTTTGTATTTGAAATTTCTAGATTGACAACCCTTCAAAACTTACCTTCTCTTGGGACAGGAACGTGAACCTTTATTTCTCTTTGATTTGGGAACTGACATCGCTGTGATCTCCATCATGAGTCTAGCAATATTAAGTGTGGTGTTCTTCACAGGCAGGACTGACTGCTTGAGTTGAATGACTACATGTTGACCTTGGGGTTGCTGCAGGGTTGGGTATGTGTTTGTTTTCTAAATTCACCTCTTCCATGGCATGAGGAAAGAATCTTTTAGACATTACATGATCTATATGAATTTAAACAACAGTTGATTTCAGCAGCATCTTAGATTTTTCAACACAGCTTTATGAACCGTTGAGGCTTAGTACAGGAATCTCTTTTTAGATCAAAAGATGTGACAGACAGCAAAATGTGCACTGAAGAAATAAAACCATCCCCCATACACACCAAGAAGCACCACTACATACCAGATTCCCCTGACAAAGGTGCCTTTAAGGTTAGTCCAGAAAACAGACACTCCAAACTGCGCATACACTTGGATACAGACAGGCATCTGCCAGGGACAAAAGTCTCTCGTGATGCATTACAATGGAGCACAGCAGTCATTGCAAGTTGAGTGAAAAGGGCAGCTGTGTGTGATGTGCTGCTCAACTGAGGGGCATCGGAACTGAGAAAGGGCTGGAGCTGGCAAGTCCTTCAGGGCTTGTACCTCCAGCCTGTGTTCTGCTTCTGCTCTGCCTAGTGCCCTGCTGCAATGCTGGGCAGGAGTATCTTGTCAACTGTTCTTGGTACAAGGCTTTCCTGGTACATGTGGAGCCTTCTGGCTGTATTTAAGAAGGCAGAATTGTTATCTCCCATTGCTAGACAGATATTAAACCCAAGAAGACTGAGGTTCTCAGAACCACATGTATAATTTCAAAATCCCTAATGAAGGAGAATCTGAAACTCGAGAGGCCCTCAGACCAGTTCAGAGACAAATTGGAGCTCTTGCGGCAGAGATAGATGAGTTACATCCATTCATGGAAAGAAAAACAATTTTATGATCATGTAACTGAATGGTTTCTAATTAATTCATGATCTATATTTCATACTGTTGAAGCAGGGTCTGAGACATACTAGAAAAAAATCCTTCATGTGGCACATCCTAATGGTGGCAAGGGTGCTGAGTCACTGATTCCATTATTAACACATTTTCTTGAGTTTGTAACTCATCTCTTAATTTCAGTCTCTTGTTCCTGGACACGCGTGATGAGTTGTTAGAATAGCATCAGGGAGCGGCAAGGTTCAGTTGCCCTCTGTAGCCTAGGTGTACCCAAGGGCTGTCAGCAAAGGAGCGGGGTAGGGCAGACCACGAGATCAGGGCCAGATTTAACCAAAAGTCAAGCTCACCAGGGAAGTTTGTGGTGACACGGCAGGTCCAAGGTCAAGCTGGGCAGTTAAGCCACAAGTCAGGATCTGTATTGGGTACAGCGATGCGCAGGCAGGGTCAGGGTCAGGGTCAAGGTCAAGGTCAAGGTCAAGGTCAAGGTTGAAAGTTAGCCTGTGGTTTGGCCAAACAAGGCCCATGGCCAGGCATAGGTAAGACTGCAGCTGAGGTAGAAACCATCACTCCTACTACATAGCCTAGGGCTGGGCTGAAACAGGGCTCCTGGGCATGGGTTGGGTGGCAGGAGGCCCCAGGTGAGGCTGGTCAGGGCCATTAATGCTTATCTGCCCTGATATGCAGATGCACTGTGTTTTCAAGTTTTCTTTAGAAATACATGCAATGAAGAGTGCCATACATTTACCTGCCACACAGAGCCGGACTTTAATGTTACACAAATAATAACCTGATCCTACAAACCCTTGTATATGTCATTGAGATCTTATTACAGCCTGGGTGAGAGGATGCTGGATGTTTGTACTGATGAGGCTATTTCAGTATGATAAGCTACACTAAGTGGGCTGTTTTGCATCAGTAGAGTGTATTTGCATATTGCACTGCCAGGGAAAAGAAAACCTTCCATATTGCAAGAGTTTGCCCTGCGCAAAAATGCTACTGCAAACATCTGAGTGTGTGAGCAGTTCAAACAAAGGCAATACTCTGTGAAAGTGCTGTGTTGGTGCTAGTGAGGCTAAATTTAAGGGTCTGTGACATATTTCCAGTTCCTCGGATGCTCGCTGGAAAACAAATCCATATACTTTCAGGACTTTTTGCAATGTCCATTGCCTTTTGATTTATAAAATTGCACATTGAAAAAAAGTGGCAAACCTTTTTGTCTATGAGAATTCTAATAGTCTTTTGGAAGAATCATCATCAGAACCACCCGTAAGTCAAGCCAAATATTCCCATTCTCTTTCACTTTAATTGTTGATGTATGCTTTCCTATTGAAAGTCAGGCTGGAAGAGTTGTCCATATTTCCATTCTATGCAACAACACTTTTTTTCTATCAGCTGCCAATTTCTGGGGTTTTTTAAATTTCAGATCTTTTTTCCATTTAATATGTTTTTAAAACAGACAAAGCCAAAATTTAGTTTATACTTTCCATTCTATGTTGCATTTTGCAGTTGTGTCTGAAAATTCTTCTATAAGTCCAACACAATCTCATTCCTAAATTAATACAGTTATTTTAGGCCAGGACCTTGAAAAGCTGACATCACATTTTAAAAATATAAGATGACAATTCTTATATTAAAAACCAAATGACTTTTTATCTATATAAAACTGCAGACACATGCTCATACATGCATATACACACATACTGTTCGTGTAGTGATATGTTATAATACATTTTTATATAGGCTATTAAAATAATGTAAATTAACAAAACAAAGAAGATTACCAGCAAAAAGTGCAGTAACAAGATTAAGACCAAAATTATAATCCCCAAGTATGTTGAGAAGAGAGTTGTAACACGAACAGTTTCATCCTGCTCTTACAACATCTGTGTTCACTAATTTATGTACAAAAGAGATTTGGGGGAGGGAGGAGAGATCCTAAGGCTCCAAGATTGTTTCTCCAACCAGACTCAGGCTGGGTCTTGTTTGATTGAAGTGGAAATGCACCTTTTGCCACAAGTGCTGAGTCTGAACAAGAGACTCATCGCATCTGTTCAAACAGCAGCTCTGACAGAGATAGCAATGTGGGAAAACCCTTTAGGGATGTGTCATGCCCCGGAATTTAAGCAGAACCTCCAGTAGAAACTGATAGCCCAGTACAACTGCTCATCTCTCCCTAGGCTAGCCTGCAAACAGAGCTAACAGTGTGGACCTTCTTCAGAGAGCCACGATGCAGAGCAGCGCTGGTGCACAACAAAGCATTACCTTCAGGCAAGTCGGTGGGAACGGATTAATAAACAAAGTTACCCATAAGGTGAGAATGCAACAGTAACAAAAATGAAAGTGATTGTAAACTGTGTTAATACATGGATAATTCATGTAGTCAATATAACAGAAGGCAACAAAACATTGCTTTGGTGAATGGTGTAGAAAAACCTGTCAGCAATAGATGTCAAATATATCCTTTGTAGCTTCACTAAGGTATTTTGCAGTGAAACAATCAAAACAAATATGAAGAACCCAATTATGGGACAAGAATCTTCTTGTAGTTTGGTGCTAGGAGTTCCCTGGCAGTTTGCTTTGCAACACTCCATTTTTGTGCTGTGCTGGGACTGGCTGAGAGGTCAGATCCTGAGTAAGACCCCAACCCAGCTGCTAGGTGAGTTTATGTAGCTCTGAGAGTACAGGAGCAGCTCTGTACCCCTGCTACACAGATGCAGTGAAATCTCTTTCCCACTTAAAGTGGGCACATACAGAAAGAGTTTGGTGGGTTTGGGGTTTTTTGGGGTTTTTTTTGGTTGGTTGGTTGGTTAGGCATTTTTGTTTGTTTGGTTGGTTTTTTTACTTCTTGTTCAGCTGTAACAATGTGTTTCACTTCTGGCTGTTCAGCTTCCGCAGTTTAATATTTATGGCTCTGCATCTTGGACTTCCCAGGTGGTCATCCATCTCGCATTGTGCCAGGGTCCTCTCCATCCTGTATCCACCAGAATGTTCACCAGCAGGTGCTGAGTAGCCTCATGATTTCCTCAGACTCCATAGGGTTGGAAAAAACATTTGCCAGCCCAGCAGGCACCAAGCAGCAGTTATATCTGGCAAGCCTAAATCCAAAAGGGAAGATTATGGGTTTTAAAGCCATAAGGGACCATTCCACATCACACAGCAACTTTCCGACTTATTCCTCTATGCTTCAGCAAGAGCAAACACAGAGACAAGGGATGTCTAAGGGCTCTGAGAGCATCCCCCTCCTGGCTGTTTGGCTGCCTGGGCTCAGGGCCAACTTGGAGCTAGTGCAGCTGAGAGCTGCTCCACCTCCTTTGCTGGACTTGGACACAACATTGCAGGGAGGCCTCAGCCAGGACTGATATCACTTCCTGTGGGACCTGCTTTTAAGCTAAGGGCTTTCCATTTGGCCTGCACCTGAGCTAAAGCTCCTGCTGTGTTCTAGCCGTGCTTGCCCCTGGCATTGTGCCCATTGCTCTGGACCTAGACCCTACCTGCAGCTGATGTCCAGCCTGATCTCAGACTTGCCTTGTCACCATGAACTTGCCTGGTGCTCACTGGGCTGTGCCTGATCCTCATTACCCTCACTGGACCTGCCTTGCTTGCCTCACTTTAGGACTGTGGGACTGGTGAGACTCCTGCCTTGCCAGCTGTGTTACTGTGCTCAGCTCCCAGCTCACCTTCCTTTGCGGAGTGCCAGCTCTTGCTGCTCCCTGACAGACTGTTCCTCTCTAAATCTCCACAGCTTTTAAAGACTGATGATCTCAGCAAAAGTGTCAACCCATTTTCCTTCACAGAAGAACAGAAATGGTGGATTCAGCCAGGAATCAAACCTACCACTTATACTACTGAACCATGGAAGGAGCAAAATTAAGTGTCTTATGTTGTTTCCCCTCTCTCAGCGATAAGAAGACAGGGCTAGAAACTTTGGGAACTTTTTCTTAGTTGTCCTTTCTATACCCAAAGTATAGAAACATTCTGGAAATAAATGCAATTAATTCACAAGTAGAAGAAAACAACTCATGTGAGCAGTGGCCCTTTACAGCTCTTGGAGTCTAATGGGTCTTTCAGTTATATGCCATTTTGACCTCAGCTGCAACCTGTATCATGCTGGCAACACATGGAGTATCACCACACCAGCGTCATGAGACTAAAAAAAAAAATTAAAAAAAAATCTTCTTTGAAGAGTAAGTCAGAGGGGGCCCAGGGAAACTGTGGTTAACATGTCAGGATGCTCTTTTCTTCTTCACCTGCTTTCCTCTCATGCCTTCCTTCCCCTGCCCAAGCTGATTTTGCTGGAGGTTTGGGCCCTGCACCTGGAAGAAGTCTTTTTGTGCCTATTGCTGAACTCCTGCAGCAGCTTCTTGAACCTTTTCCTACCACTGTGTTGTGATGCAGTCATGATTTTTCCATAAAAGTGGTGTTTGCCTGCCACGAACCCCAAAGAATTCAACACTGATTAGGAAGGAAGGCTGGCTGGCAGGCAGCGTGACTGACTAAGCCTGGTTTCCTTAGGAACCCAGTCTAAAAGAGCAAGAAACTAAGAGCACATGTGTTCTGGTAGGCAGTGAATAATCCATTAAAACTCTTAATTAAAAATTTAAACATGTGTCTGCTAATTACATCACCCTTCTCCTGCCCTCAAAAAGCAGCAAATGAGCATGGTTGCACACCTGCTTGTGTGTTTATTTCCTTAGGATGCTGCTCACTTGCTCAGCAACCCAAATACCAGCTCAGGTAGCAGCTGCCATTGTAAAAACATTCTGGGGAAGAGTGATGACAAATATTTTCTTTCTGGTAATGAATGGCAAAACTGTTCACAGAAATCCCGCTCACTGTTGCTGCATGCCTTGAATTTGTTGATGTTTTTCATATATCAATCCTGATACTATTGGTTCTCATCTCTCAGACAGGGCCATTTAATGCCAGCAATGCACACGCTGCTGACCAGCCATGTGAAGACCTGTGAAAAGAGGAAGAGATGGGGTAAATGGTTTAAAAAGTAGGCTGGAAGGTTATGAAAATGAGCACAGACATTGCCTGTAAACTCAAAACCTGCAGAGAAAGGTCTGCCAAGGCTCTAGACCCTCTGGAGATCCTCAGTCCTGCAAGGATAGTGTGGAGCTCCACATTTCAAGCACACATGGCATGAAGAGATTCAGCATGGTAAAGGGACAGCTCAGATTAACTGTTGTCCATGCAAATGAGCACTTATAGCAAATTAAACTTGCTTTTCCCTACATAAGTTACCCTGCAGTGAATCTCCTCTGGTATACGTAGCCTCCTTAGCTGCTCTGAGTTGGCTGGGTTGCAGCCACTTGACATCGGGCTACAGCCTCTGAGTTGCAAAGGCAGTTTTATTCACTGCCTAGAGGAGTAGGATCATGTTCAACATTGCTGTTGTTATTTATTACAATCATTAATTTGGCAGGAATTAACTAAATTCTGGCAGGTAGCTTATGTCTCTGTATATTAGCATAACTGTGCTGAGCTATAGTGAGTACACTGGGTGAAAAAATCAATTCCTTGATTTTTGGCTCCAGTCAAAATGGACAGAAGCCAGAGCAGCATGGCATGTGCGTCCACTGGCCTGTATGGTCACCCTCACCAATGTTCATCCGATATGCTGTCCTCGAGACCTGCTTTTACACCATGGTCCTACCACAGCCTGCTGAACTCTTGGGAAAAGGTCCAGCTGGATTGTGGGTTTGTTTCCTTGGGGGCAGTTAGAACCATACTGATACTGCTCAAGCCCTTCTCCAACTTGACCTAGAAAAGACTCAACAGACAGTAAGAAACTCTGAACCCCTAAGCCCTGACNGGGAAGAGTGATGACAAATATTTTCTTTCTGGTAATGAATGGCAAAACTGTTCACAGAAATCCCGCTCACTGTTGCTGCATGCCTTGAATTTGTTGATGTTTTTCATATATCAATCCTGATACTATTGGTTCTCATCTCTCAGACAGGGCCATTTAATGCCAGCAATGCACACGCTGCTGACCAGCCATGTGAAGACCTGTGAAAAGAGGAAGAGATGGGGTAAATGGTTTAAAAAGTAGGCTGGAAGGTTATGAAAATGAGCACAGACATTGCCTGTAAACTCAAAACCTGCAGAGAAAGGTCTGCCAAGGCTCTAGACCCTCTGGAGATCCTCAGTCCTGCAAGGATAGTGTGGAGCTCCACATTTCAAGCACACATGGCATGAAGAGATTCAGCATGGTAAAGGGACAGCTCAGATTAACTGTTGTCCATGCAAATGAGCACTTATAGCAAATTAAACTTGCTTTTCCCTACATAAGTTACCCTGCAGTGAATCTCCTCTGGTATACGTAGCCTCCTTAGCTGCTCTGAGTTGGCTGGGTTGCAGCCACTTGACATCGGGCTACAGCCTCTGAGTTGCAAAGGCAGTTTTATTCACTGCCTAGAGGAGTAGGATCATGTTCAACATTGCTGTTGTTATTTATTACAATCATTAATTTGGCAGGAATTAACTAAATTCTGGCAGGTAGCTTATGTCTCTGTATATTAGCATAACTGTGCTGAGCTATAGTGAGTACACTGGGTGAAAAAATCAATTCCTTGATTTTTGGCTCCAGTCAAAATGGACAGAAGCCAGAGCAGCATGGCATGTGCGTCCACTGGCCTGTATGGTCACCCTCACCAATGTTCATCCGATATGCTGTCCTCGAGACCTGCTTTTACACCATGGTCCTACCACAGCCTGCTGAACTCTTGGGAAAAGGTCCAGCTGGATTGTGGGTTTGTTTCCTTGGGGGCAGTTAGAACCATACTGATACTGCTCAAGCCCTTCTCCAACTTGACCTAGAAAAGACTCAACAGACAGTAAGAAACTCTGAACCCCTAAGCCCTGACACTGTGCATCACTAACAAACCACTGCCTCAAGACTGGGAATGACCTGATGCGAGGGGCTTCCGGAGACAAAGATGAGTCCTCATACAGGTATGATCAGTGCTCTCTTTATTGCAGGATTATACGGTTTATATAGAGCGAAGCAGGGTCCACGCGCATCAAGCAATAGAATCATTGGATAATAACAATGGTTCAGCGGCCGCCTCCTATACCTGATCGGTCCCCTAATGCTATGCAGGCGGTGCGACGTTCTCAGCGCCTCCCCTCAGCGCCTCCCACCTTGCGGGCAGCAGCATCCTGTTCTACATGTCTCGGCATGTCTCTGCATGTCTCGGCGTGTTCGGTTCCCTGACCGGGAATCGAACCCCAGGCCGCAGCGGTGAACGGCGAATCCTAACCACTAGACTGGGCTGTGCATGCAAGCCTGTAATAATACTTCATGCCCAGTATCCGGCAGGATATTCTCAACAATGACCCTATGAGATTATATTTAAAGTGATATTTTAATGCATTCATTCACTGTTTTAAAGCTTCACAGGTGATATCTTGAGACTACATACTGGAGAATGCTTCATTATCCTTAGCGGTACAGACAAGGAGGCGGCTGCCCTACTGCTGAGTTTCTCCGTGTTGAGGTCACATCCATCTAAGACGACCGGAGTTGGGTGACTCAGCTCAGGGGCTGTCAGAATCGCTGAATGATTTTTCATGTGAGGTGAAGCGTCTGTTATTGTATGGTAAAGAAACTAACTGGTCCTTCCTTTAAAAAAAGGGTTATTCGTTAAAATATGTGGTATTTGTAGAGATTAGGATGCCATATGGCAAACCTAGGGGCGTATAAAATACCAAGAAAGGCCATGAGGTTAATTGGCTGTAGTCAGGAATATTGGGCCTGCTAGGCCTTGGGCTCTCGTCACAGAGGAGGGAGCCCAGATCTGAAATTCAAAAATTGTCCTGTCTTTTTAAGGTGGCAGCTCCCAGTCCCATGGCTTGGTCATTCCCTGAAACCCTGAGCTCATTTCTGCTCCTTTTGCCTTTTTCCTAAGTTGCCAGGAGGGTGACATGAGCATCTGCGTGGTCTACTGGCAGGACCCTGCTGTATCGTGCTGCCCTGCTACACGGAGGTCGTGGTAACATGCTGGTTCATGTTGAGGTGGCTGTTTGACGTGGACTCATCTGCTACAGTAAACGACCACAGGTCACTCATGTGTAACGTTCACTCTGCTGACCAGGTGCCAGGCTGAGATTTCTATATTGTTTTTGCCCACCAGGAAGACTGCAGTGGCAGAGCCATTGAGGACAGGATGATGCACTTACCTCGTATGTGCTCTCCAGCCCAGACTGGATGGCACGCAGTGAAGCAGTGTGGTGGGGTGAGCTGGGGCGAATAGTCGCAGTGTCTAGGTTGCTGAGGGTCAGTGTCACTAGCCTTTGCGCTGCAGTGGTGGAGGAGAAGAACCAAAGGCTTACACCACAACCTTGTTCAGGCTGGGAGTGGGAGGATGTGTCCGCAGCTGGGCTCCCCAGACAAAGCTCAATTACTTTCTGTTTGTGTAGAGAACGGGTGCATTTAATCCAGAAACAGTAGCAAGTGAAAAGTCATTTCACTAAGTAGCAAGATCATCCACCACTTGGGAGCAGCTAGAATTATTTACAAAATGTTTTCACACTTCAGCAAGGAAGAGGCTGCATATTTCTGACTGTGGAGCAGAAGGCAATCCTATAATAATGCCTCATCTTTACCAATCATTCCAAATTATTCACATGAAAGATCCTGCTTTCTCTCTTGGACTTTAATGAAGCTCCTGTTGAACCGATTATTCACTAGCTATTCATGTATTGTCAGAAAGGAAATCGCAGAAGCTTTGTCATTAGGAATAAAATTTGATTGGCAAGGCACGTGGCTTCGGGGTGGGTTTTCTTCTTCCCCTTTTTGCTCTAAAGCCATAGCTTTTAGCTGGCAATTTCCACTGCTATAATCTGATGGAAAGTGATAAAACGCATCAGACTGCAGTACTCAAATGAGAAAACACTCCAGATTAGTAGGAATATAATTATGTTTTTCATGACATTGATTTTTTATTTTCTAACTGATAAAAGTAAACAACTGAGTGTGGTGGTGGGGGGAGTGCCGAAAAACAACATTTAGACTTTAGTGAGATAATTAACTCAGCAATTAAACATATTTTGTATTCAGCATTTGTCCTCCATAGCACACAGCATATGTGACGTTTGTCCTTTATTCAAATTCTTGCTTCTTGCAATTTTTTTTGTCAGCAAGAGTGGCAGCCAGCGAGAGTCCTGCATGAAGGCCGACTTCTATGGTGCTTTACTTTTAAAGATGAATATTCACAGCTATGGTTTGGAAGGGAAGAGGCAGCCAAAAAGAATCATTAAGCTGAGCTAAATGAGCAGAATTGAGAGGCAAGAGACCTGTGCAACAGGCACTTGTGACTCTTTTCATTTTGCCAGTAGTGTTTGGAGGGGAAGTAAACCAAGCCCCTTGTGATTCTTGCGGCTCTGTGCTACTACTCAACTTTATCCAGCTGCAATGCGGGGCTGCGATGTCCAATGCCCTGTGCTCTGATCCCATTCGATGTCATAGCATCAGGGTGGGCTAGTATGTGGGCAGGATATATCCAAGGAAAATTAAAGAATGAGAATTAAAGCCAATTAAAGAAAAGAAGCTAGTGCTTTGGTAGGGCTGCCTGCTGGTTCAAGAGCTGATTTCTCACTGCAGTGTGAAACGTGGGAAGAGGCATAAGCAACAACAGATCATTAGAAATCTCACTGGCCTTTTTAGCACAGAGCAGTTCTTCCATCATGAGTTCAGTGAAGAGTGAGCGAGTCTTCAGGGAAGCTGATTGCCTCAGAGGGTATGAACTACAATACAGGAGAGATCTCCTCCACATCACTGTCCCGTCTTCATCTCTTTTAGAAAAAATGAGATCATTACAAAAAAGTCACAAGTCTAGGATAAACAAAATGTGCTACTTGTGACTTCATAGGCAGGATCAAGAGGGACAAGCAAATGCTGTGTCAGGCAGAGGTGTGCAGATGTATTATGCAAAGGATGATACAGTACTTCATGTCAACCCAAACTGCAAAGCTGTAGCTGATATTGCGCAAGTTAGTACCCAAGCACACTACGATTTATTTTGTTTTCTCTGAGACAACAATATGTGAGGCTTCTTTTCAGGCCAGAACTCTGAGCCTCAGGGAAACTCAAATATCTTCCTACTCTGTGAGACTCCCACGGCCCAATTTAAGCTGCTGCTGCTGCTGCTCGGGGGGTAGAAGGGCTAAATTCTGAGCTGGCATAAATTTCTATAGTAAACATACTATGACAAGTCATCCAAATTAATTTCTTCCTTTCCCAAGCTGAATTTGCCAGGTTATGTGCTAAAATATTGTTTCTTGCTTTGTCCTGAAACACTGTGGTGCATAATAAACAACAAGCCTCAAGAGACTGTTTTACTGCTAATTTTAGGCAATGAAATGTATCATGTATGTATTCATGATACATACAAATTACCATGTACCTTCCTTAAACCCAGAGTGTTCATCTTGTGAAATCTGTGGCCATTTACAGTATGCAGAAGTTGCACTGATAAATGCTTTTCACTATCAGCCATAAAATGTGTTTGTTATTGTACTGACCTTGGGAGATGAACAGGAAAGCGCTTTGTCCTTACCCTGCAAGACAGCCACAGCAGCTGGCTATGCTTTAGGACAGGCCAGACTAAAATAGGTTCATAGTAGAACCCTGGAAATTCTGCAAGTTATTTGAGTGCCATTAATAGTCCCACCAATAGGTGAATCCCTGAAAATGAATCCCAAATTTGGATCAGTTATTTCATTTATAACTCACTAGATCCATAGATATGACAACAATAAAATTTTTGGGAAAATCCATTGTGATTGGTAAATGCCTCACCCCTTAAAAAAACCCAAACCTACTCTTTTTATGAAGCTAACTGGGACAAGAGGTGTGTTTGTGGGAAAATAATACAGGAGAGAGATAAATCCTATGGAAACAAAAGGTTGTGTAGGGAGCGCTGCCCAAGCAGCAGGTGAGCAACGGGATTTTGTGCAATATCTACCACAAGTATTAATATGAAGAGGAGAGATTAAAAGAATCATCATCAACTTGCAGTCCAACTAATTTTAAGAAACTGAGGTCAAGGTAATTTAAACGTGAGTAATTTTGCTGATGGTTATAGATTTTGCTGCTTTATTAGCCTGTTTGTTATTTATTTTCCCTCCTCTTGCCTTTCTGTGAAAAGTGCAATACCAACAAAGGGAAAAAGCTGGGGAAGAGCAGTCCCCATCTCTGCTCCCATTTTAGATGACTAACAGCCTTTGAGTAGGTAGGTCCGTCCCATCCTGCCTTCTCTCTAGAGCCAGCAGAGGTGCCTGCAGAGCATTTTGGGAGTCGTTGCTCAGCTCCCTGCTCTACCTCGTCCTCTGGAGGCATGCTCTCCAGTGGCTACATAGGGACCCTGGAGAACATGTCCTTCTAACCACTTACACTTGGTACTTACTCAAGAAGCACCAGCAAATACATAGGGGAAGAAGGAACGTAACTATTCCCAAGGACCCAAAACGTAGGTACATTCAAAACAGAGCAATTTTTAAGTACAGTGAATTGTTACTTCTAGCATGAATAAGAAAAATAATATGTAGAATGAGAGGTGATTTTCAAGCTGAATCTACTTCTTGAAATATTCTCTCATAGGCTATTATTATTCCACAGTAATGCTTCTTTTAGGGCAATATTTTACACCAATGTTAACATCTCCATGGCACCACAGACAGGGAGGCCTTCCAAGCACACAATTTCTCTCATGCTCAGTTTAGGAGCTCTTCCATTTTTCTAAGCATTTACGCTGCACCACTGACTGGAGATATTTGATCCAGAATAATGATAATGCTTTGCTTTGCTTCATTCCAGCCTTTACTCAATCTCCTTCACAAAGATGGCTAGGGAGTAACAGGGCCTCACGAGGCAGAAAGCCCAGCCAAAGCTTGCCTGTGAGTACCTGGCAAAGCCAGGACTAGAAGACAGACGTACTCGATCCTTCTCTCATTTGAGAAGCAGCTCAGGTCGACATCGCTCTGAACTTCGGAGATGGTCTGCCTGCTAAGCTATAGCACATTTATGATCTGCGGGTTTCCAGCCTGAGTTGGCTTCATTTTTTAACTTTTCATCTTCTTTTTAGGGAACCAAACTGTTCACTGGGTTTGGCAGCTGACGGCTATTAACTGTCACACTCCAATAACCAAGGGATAGTTAGAACAGCATTAAATATTTGCACTGTGCAGCAAGGCTATACTTCATCTCAGTACACATGAATCCCATGCTCTCTTCACACTGGAAGAAAACCCACGTTATTGCTATTCAAATCTATCTGTCTGTCTCTCTTCCAATACCGTCATTATGCATGCAAGGCCTGTCAGTGCCATTGACACAAAAAACCCCTCTCGCTTTATGCCAACACCAGTGACACCTGAGAAAAAACAAGACACAAAAGAATTACTGTTTCTACAAATTTTGTTTATTTGGCCTTCATTTTCTAATAGGATCGTTTATTCCATGTCTTTATAAAAGCATTTCTCCTGCCCTACAAGGGTACATGTTTTCTCTCGCAGGAACAGCTTATAGATCATTCTACATGAAAAGCGGGTTTCGGTAACCGAGGTTTGTCCATTTTGTATGTCACCGGTTAAATCGTAAAGCTTTGTTTTGAGCACAGTTTTTTCCCCCTCATCATCCTAACTGCCATTTTGAGTCTAATCTTTTAGGAAATACCCTACATAGGCACTCCTTGTGGCCCGCCTTTAAAAAGCAAAATTTATTTTGGCCTCTGCAGGAAGCATTTAAAGCACATAATGAATAATGTTTGACACAGGAGTCAGTTAGCAGTCAGTTTAGATTAACAACACTGCTCAGAAAAAGACCTTGCAGGGGATTAGACCAAGGGAAAGATGCTTAGGCAACAACCTCTGAGCCAGTTGGTTGCTGAACTATTCACAATAGACGTAACTATCTCCGAAGGTCTTAAGTGTGAGAATTATCTCCGGGAAGAGAACAATGAGTTAGTGAGATATAAAACAATAGGCTCATGCTCTAATACAAGCAGTTAGCACTGCACATGTTCTCTTCTCATTTAATCTGCAAGACTTTCAGACAGTAGCAGTTGGTGCCCAAATTAAGACTTCCTCTCTCCCTTTGATCTTCTGTAAAAACTAATGAATTGTATAATCTCCAACACCTCTGAAATCCCGCTGGTTAAAGGGAAAGTATCCCTACCTTTCCCATGCCTGTCTCAATTCACTAAATGGGAGCTATATTTAACAGCAGGCCAATCACATGATCGCTGAAAAGGAACAGCACAAGGATCTGTAATCCTAATGCTCCGGAGCTGTGATTGCTATAAATCCTTTGCAGAATGATTTCCTTTAAATCCCAAACATGTCATCACACTTTTAATTAACAGTTCTTTATGAAAACTATGGATAAGACCCTTTAAATTAAAGATTGTTCCCAGACTTGTCATCTTAAAACAGCGTGCATTTCTATTGTCATTTTCATGTAGCGTATTTTACTTCACTTCATAAGTAAAGCTTTTTATGTTTCCTTTCCCCACCTTCGCCTTCCCTGCCTTAACCCTCAAACAAGTAGTAACAGCTAGCACTGTTTTTTAAGGGTAAACAAATAGCTTTAAATTAGTTCATGTGCAAAAGTGAAAATTCAAATAATTAAATGACCGGCAAAGAGTACGGGCAGAGATGTGGCTGATACTGCCCTACTTGAATTCTTACCACCTTCATCTCTTGAGTTTACCATCTAACTGAGCTTACCATCTTCTTTACAGGCAGAAAGACATTGAGAGGGGAAAGTGATCTGCCTGAAGTAACACAGTGCATCACCCGCAGAAACAGAAACACAGCCCTTATTTCCCGATTCCCAGCTCATAATTCTCAGCTATTTAGCATGTGGCTAAATTTCTGAATACTGGGCCTATTTCCTTGCCTGTTGATCTCAGCAGAATTGCTATCCGCTTACATGGCACTAAAACAAGCCTAAAAATGCACGATGCTGGGCTCAGGAGATGCGGTCTGATTTCCAGCAAAAGGGAAGAGTTTTATCTGAGTGAAGGTGATATGCTTTGGCCGGTGGCTAGTGGGAAATGGATTTCCAATATTTGTTTTCCTGAAAGTAACCCAGGTAAGAACTCTGGGTTTGAATGATGGCTTAAGCTCGGTGACAGATATACTTCAGTTATCCCATCTGGGATTTGAGACAGTGACACATGTCACTGGCAGACAACTCTTTCAATGATGTTTTTCAAGAAGCCCGGTTTTCTAATGTGCCTCTGTGTGGCACAAGCTGGTAGAGGACCAAAGAGAGAGGGAGAATATTTGTGAGAGAGAATATTAAGGATGCCACCATTATCCTTTACATAGATAAAAAACTTCTGCATCAGTGAGAAGCAGGACAGAAACACAGATCCTGAAAAGAATCCAGAATAAAATCATAAGGCAATTTGACAGCACAAATTGAAATTATTTAGCATGATTTGGCAATACATTTCTAAGTATCTATATATCATCCAAGAATATTGATTGACAGATATTGGAGAAATAATAAATGGCTAAATAGAGCAGGTCAGACTCTGATGCCCTTCCATGCATTGGGTAGTAGTTTATTCCTCAGCTGCTCCCACTGGCTTCAAATCATGCTTTGTAGCTGACACACAGAGCCAAATGTCAGGCGCCCAAGCTCACCAAGCACGTCAGTGGGAAAGCTTAGAACAGAACCTCTGACTTGACTCTCTTGGATCTTGAATTGAAAACAAGTAATAGCTGAAATAAATAAATAAATAAAGAGAAAGAGAGAAGGAGAGAAGGAGAGAAAGAGAGAGAGAAAGCGAGAAAGAAAGAGAGAAAGAGAGAAAGAAAGAGAGAAAGAAAGAAAGAAAGAAAGAAAAAAAGAAAGAAAGAAAGAAAAGAAAGAAAAAGAGAAGGACCCCCTGCTATGTTATGACTACCTTCCTTTACATATCCTCCCTTCCTTTACAGTAGTTATGTTGTCTTGTAGTTTCATTGGTATGGTAAAGAATGTTTACATAATATATTCTGCTTTATACGGGCCGTAATTACCTGGGCAGAACATTGATAAAGTTGTTTCAAAAGGAACGGAAAGTGTCACGGATGCAGAGCAAAGGGAACAGCAAATTTAACCACTAGGCTTTTGGGTTTTTCCTCACTGACGGCCAAATTCATGCAGTAAGCATGGTGTGGCATATGTGGCCATACGTCAAAAGGGACTGCAATGCATCCTTCCTCAACCTGTCAGCTTTTCTTGATTAAAGTATATCGTACGGATACATCAAGTTAAATAATTAAAAATTAACCACAAGATGTAAAAAACAACATTCTTCTGATCGACCCACAAAGCCTGAGGACCATGCACACTGTAGCCTCTTTCAGTTGTGGTTGCAGTTCCATTTTCACTCCCATATATTCATTCCTCTTCCTCTCTCCTGTGCTAGGATGTGAGCAATGTAAAGTCCAAAGCTCGCTCAAGAGTAGCACTATGAAGACACCAGACAAGTCTTATTTGCACAAAGCTGTTAATGAGTAGATCCACAGATAGACTCTAAGGCCTGTACATGCAACCTTGTTCAGACAGACACCGTGAGCCCAAGTCCCTGAAGAACAGACCGTTTGGAATGATGCAGTGACCTGTGCTTGTGACAATCCAGTTTCATGGCCCCATGAGGATTTCAGGAGTGTCTGGTTTGAGGCTCCTTGATGTCCTTGCAGGGATCTCACCAGGTGATCTCTAAGATGACAGAGCCTGTTGTCCAATTTATCAGACTGGATACTGGGCCAAGCAAGGGCATCGGGATCATAGCTTTGATTTCTCCCCATGCTCCTTGCAATACACAAACTGCAACAACATTCAGTCTCTGCGCGTCCCTTGTTCCATGCTATGCGGTGAAGTGCGAAGCCTGCGCTGACTTAACATTCTTTGATGAGCCCTAGCCATTCATTTTTCATCTCTCCTGTGGTACAAACACCAAACTAATGTTCCTTGCCCTCCTTACTGCTGAGATCGCCCTTGAACACCCACATGGACACTGAAAGCAATGTACAAAATGTGGAGATCTAGCATATAGCGTGGGTTAGGCATCCATTGCCTGTTCCCATTTCAGTATCAGACGTGGAGGAAAGCCGGACACATACCAATACAAAACCAGGAGTTACTGTATGACAATTTTTTATTTATCAGTATCAAATTACATAGCAAAGTAATGAACGCAGCGTCAGATCACCTCTTCGAATACTGTAAATACAAACAAAATCCACCATATTGCTTAATTACCCAAAGTAAATTAAAAGTTTAAAAATGTGCGTTTCAGAGATTCCATTTGGCATTTCCTGTCAATATATCCTGCATAAATATTTCTGTACCTCATTTTCACTATGTGTACCTTGATTAAATACAGCCTCTAGAAAGCTCACATGGAGGAGACAGGCTCTATCTGTATGTTACGTTCATCATCAACTGACGCATCTGCCCTGAAATCACTGAAAGTACCTACCTTCTAGCTCACCTGGCAGATGAATGTGACTGTACAGAGAGTGGCTGGACCCAGAGCTACTGGCGTCAGTGCAAGACGACTGAATGCACGACACGAGCTTTGGATCAGGTCCTTACATTACAGGTGAAATAGTTGTTCACTTTCATGGAAGCTGGGCTGGATGTGATAGTCAGATCTTGTACACTCAAATATGCAAGGAAATTTTTGGGACATTTATACCGCTCTTCGCACTAGTGTGACTTCACTATATAGAAAGAACAATTCCTGGTTTATAACGTTAAGTGACAAATAAAGTCAGGTCTGTTGATTTCACGTAAGTTGAGTAGGATTTGGCCACAGCTGGCTACAAACTAGATAATTCAACCAAAGTATTTTAACGGTGTTAATCTGCAGTGTCATTTACATGGGATTTCCTTATGAACTGTGTAAATAGAACAATTTTTTTCTGATGGATGGGAGAATAAGCTTCACTTAGCACTGTTTCAAAAGTTAAGACTACTGAGACATTGTAGTGGCATGAAAAGGAAAACACCATAGAAATATGTATTTTGTTTAGAATACAATGAACAGAAGTACAGAAGCGTTGATGCAGGTAATTGGAAAGGCGAGGAAAGGGAAGGAGGAAAAATTTAGGCAGCGATCCCACGGCAACATGGGAGTTACTCTTGATCCCTCCAATTCACCAGCATCAGTGGAAGTCAGGCTTCTCTGGGAAGGTACAACCTGAACGCTTGATAATTACGCTGGCTGCATAATGTCCAGCCCGGATGCACTCGGTCACTGGCCGGTCATAGACGAGCTGTGAGAGAAAGCCTATGGAACAAAGCGGGAGAGAAAAAGAAGAAAATCGCTAGGTTAGTTTGTTTGACCGTATCATTTTGTCACTGATACTTTCAGGGCAAAGCGCTGAAATATGGGCATAACCGTGTGTACGCAGGTAGCCTGGCTAGCTGAAATCTAGTATTGCGCTTGAGTGACCTGCTGAGTGGGAGGGCTGCTGCTGTTATTTCTACCTGAAGTCTCCCTTTGGTAGCTTCAAGTAAATCAAAGATTATCAAGACTGATCTTTTTTAGTGCCCTTAAAATGATTTTACCGGAGTTCTTGCTCTCTTCTTTTCCAAGAGAGAACCCCTGATTCCTCAAAAACCATTTTAAAAACAAAGCAGCAGTTTTCCCTGCTGAACAGAGCCCCCAGTGTTCATACTGGCTACGGTTACAGCCCCAACCAACCGTCACTCTGCAAGCTTTTATTAAAAAAAGAGAAAGGCACGTACCCAATAAACGTTACCTATATTCACAGTTACAGATGTTCACAATGAAAAGGTGGTGAGAAATTTTTACCTGATGAGGAAAGTTGGATGACATCTGTTGCCCTTGGTTATGGGAAATTTAACCTAAGGCTTCAGAAAGGGTGGGTACCTCTTAGCATGTTCAGATGCCTATGCAAACAGCAAACCATATGGAGAACGAAGCACCTCTCAGAATCGGGGCACTTGGTTAACTGCTTTAGCTAACAAAGCCCTAGCACGCACGGCTTCGAAAACCAGAAATAGCCAGGAGCTGAGTGTTTTGAAAACCAGAGCACCTATTTAAATGAATACAAGCAGAGTGCCCTAAAAAGGAGATTATTCATAGGTACTTGGAAAAGTTAAGTACGAGTGGCACCAGAAATTTTATGGACTGAGTGCCCCATTTCTGCAATATTTTGTCTTGGCTGAAACTATCGTGATCGAAAGCATGACAGAACTTACGGCAGAGGTGAAATATGTATTTTAAATTTGGAAGACGTTTTCAAGATGTGAAAAGTAAACTTAGTATCTTATAATTTAAAACTCCACTCTGTCATTCTAGAGGTAATATTTTATTCACTTTTATCCTGTTTTTAATATGTTTCAGATGTATCTCTCCTCCTCACCCAATCACAGCGGGAAAGTGAGACTTGCCCAGGAAAATCAGAATTCTAGCAGGCTGAAACACGTTCTTTTTAAAGCTTTCAGCCACCATTTCAAGTTCCCGTGTCACGCTCTGACAGGCCTTGGGCCTTCACAGTACAAATCCAGTCTTGAAACCATGTCTCTTGTAAGTACTATGTAGCTCATAGGTACCGATTCCTGACATATTACAAATTTTGATTCAAAGATGATACGTTTTGCTAGCTTGTTTTCAAATACACTTTCTCTGTTCGGCTTGGTTACTATTGGAACAAAGACTCTACATTATATTGTAATGCTCTCATTTAACCTGTGCTCCTTTTCTAAATATTTCCTTTCGTGGCACATCAGAGCATCTTTTTAGAAGATAACAAAAATATTTCATCCTATGCAATAATGCCTGCTCATCGAAGATTAAAAATAATGTAAACCATGAAAAATAATGTTAGATTAATGAAGGATAATACTGGTGAGCAAAAGACCCCATTTTGATGAATTACCAAGATCTATCTTGGCTTCTCGGTCATGACTGATACTGAAAAGAAGCCTAGTTGATGTATAGTTTTCTCTAAACTGCACCGAACGGGAGAAGAGTTTGAAAATTCTAAACCTAGAAATCAATACCTTTCATCGGAATAGGGAGACCATAGAAAGTAGGCATTTCAGTTGACACCTAGGAGAAAACTTGTATGTTTCTGACATCAATACTTTTCTAGAGAACTCCGTATTAGCTGGAATTGCACAGATATTGACTGACACTAGCTGGGAAAAAATGACGGCTTCACCAATAAAAGCTAAGTCCATAAGCACAAGCAGAGAAGACAGGAGTTTTCAGTACACAAAGATTGGAATCTGAAACAGGAAGAAATTGTGCTGTGAGTGCCATCACTGATGGCAGTCAGGGATGACAGACAACACAACTGTGGCACGATGGTCCAGCTGTAATAGTTGGGTAACAGTTGAGAAATTCAAACAGCGTGCCTGGCAGAAATCAGACCATTTCTGAATAACGAGATGAAAATGGTCTGCTCTCCATTAAATTAACATACATTCTTAGGAGAAACTTTCTTGGATACGTGGAGAATGTCAATCATTAAATTTAAACTGCCTGGGAGGCAGGAGCTTGCCAGTGTGCTTCTGGGTGGTTAAAACTTGAGAGCAAGTTGCAACCGTATGTAAAATGAGGCTGTTAAGACAGTCCATTTCTGACTCAGTAAGTATCGAAGCTGCACTAGGCAGGCCTCCAAAGGCAAACATGAGGCTAGGCTTTGTGCAGAGCATGAATTCAGAGAGGGGTTTATACAAGAAAGAACAACTGTCCTCTAAGTTTATGATCAAGGCGTCAAGCATATACGAAGATGAGAAAATCCAAGGAGCAAAGGACCATAAAACATGAATTATTTTTCAATACCGACTAGACTGAGACTGTCACCACCTCCCAGGCTCACTGGTTTCAATCTAGGATGTATCTTTTGTCTTCAGTGAAGCTACTTCTTATTTATTCTGATCTAAGTGAAAGTAGAATTGGGGAAAAAACATTCTGTTCTAATTGGGGATAGAAATGAGAGACTTCGTGATTTCAGAGTAGTGGAGAAATGACAGTAAGTACAGCTGTCATATATGAGATAGGTAGAAACTGCAGCGGGGAGTTTGCCCTCAAACCATTCTCTTGTCTGTTGAGTTTCTCTTATAAGGTAGGTGTTTCATAGATGAAATAGAAATAGCAGTATCTGACACAATATTGCATCAAATGACAATACAAACACACATATCACAAACACAGGACTACATCACATACTAAGACTAGGCAGTTGGCAAAGCAGACCCCGAGGGAACACCAGAAAGCACTCTTGTTTGAGCAGAGAAACAAAGAGCTCTATCCGGTTGGCTGCCTTAGCTGCAGAATGTTCTTTTTAGTTAATGCAGTAAAAAGCATCGTGGTCAGAATATAATTCAGAGTTTGCCTCCTCCAGTGTATAAGGTACTGTGATGCAAACACCATGAGTCATACTCTCAAGGCATGGATTCAGATCTTCGAGTTCCAGCTGAAGAAGTTACTGCCCCATCTGCTTTTCACCATCCTTCTTTGCTGCTTGTATAACCTAATACGCTGTCTAAATGAGCCACATTAGTTTAAACAGTAAGCTTGTTGAATAGCAGATCTTTGCTAACCCAGCTGGTTTAAACTGAAGTGGGTTAGTGAGTACTCCAACAGCTCTACCAGTGAGCAGGGCGGTGGAGGGAAGATCATAAGCAGTTGAAGGCTGTAATCTCTTTAAGATGCCATGACTGGAAATACAAGAAGCTAAGTGAACACAGCTTCAGACTTACTTCACACTCCTCCTACAATTTCACAGGCAAAAAGGGCAGGATTGAACTCTGATCCTGCATCGCAGGCCTGAGATCGCAGAACTTGATTGTCCCAGCACATCCTCAAGTAGCTCAGCAACTACTTTAACTTCTGCCATGGCCTGAACTAGTTCCTAGCTATCATTGGAAAGAGATGCAGAAAGCTGGAGTGTATTTTGGCTACACAAAACCACCTCACTTCCAATACTTTACCAAAACAACTTCAGGCAATATTGTCTACCCTCTTCTAATAGCAGCTATTCTGCACAAGTGTTTCTGCGCTGCTGAAGCTGTGGACAGTGTTGCATGCATTGCGTACCGCTCTCTTCCCACTAGAATACAAAGGCAAGAGCCAAACTCAAGGCTTTCCCACTTGTCTGCCTCCTGCCCTGACATCCAAAGTGTTTGTTGTTTATGGGGCAAGAGAAATGGCAGCTGCAGGATGTCTAGTAGGCCACCTCGCTGTAATCAGCCGCCTCAGTAAGCTTTCAGAATAGACTGGGATGCCTTTTGTCCCTGACAGGCATGGACAGCCAAATAACCGCCTTGTACCTAGTCATGATGAGAACTTATTTGGAACCATGTCCAATTCACCCCACTTACTCAGCATCTTCCCAGATAGCAAAGACAACTCTGCTTCAAAAGCTGTTTTAAACCTTACAGTGGTACAAAATGTATTTGCATTCCCAGATGACAGAAGTTATTATAACACACCAATAGCTATTTTTGGCCTATAATTATTTCTTTTCTACTCAGTAGAGAAAAGCACCTCTGAAATCACTTGCTCTGAAAAGTGTGCCTGAAATAACTGGGAGTTAATCTTTATTATCTCCAGCTTCCTTACTACATATGCTCAAAGGCAATGTTTATAATTGTTAGGCCTGCAAACAGAATGAGGCACGGAAAAGTCAAGTTGCCGTCTTCCTTTTTGTGCTCACTGCCAAACGAAAAGTTGCGTAAGCCAAGTGCCAGAAGTGGTGCTTGAGCCTCAAAATCGAGACCCAAACCAAGGCCCTTACTGCAACCAGCTCAAAACTCTTTGGGGATATCAGTGTAAGTCTGAAAAGACACAGCAAGACAGTCCACGGACTGACACAAAAGGTGGTGTCTTTACTTTGTTACTTCTAAGAGCTGAGTAGCACTTAAAAATAATTAAAGGCGAGCCAAGTTCGCCTCTCGTGGCCAGCAAAGTAGACATTTCAGAGGCATTTCACTGAAATCGGTGATTTCTTCGAAAGTTTTGTTTCCAGATTATCAGTGGTAATTCTGAATGAACGCCTAGCACTAGAGCAGTTGGATAGGAATGTGGGAGTCCAATAGCGGAGATTTTAAAACAGTTCTGGTCTGCTTCAGTAATGGTACAACAACACTTAAAAACAGCTCATACTGAAGCCAAATGTTTCATTTCAAATTGTACACTTGACAATTAATTTTAATGACTGTTAATTACTAATGCTGGCTAGAAATCCGTTTATAGCCTCCGACACCCAGCTCCCCCACTACTTGTCTTTCTGCACTTTCTCTCACACTTCTAAACCGTTACAAAATGCCCAAGGCAAAATTAATGCGTTTTTTTAAAATGCAAGGGAGAAAAGCAGAAAAAAGGCAGTTATCAAATGCATTAATTATAAACAATTAACAATTACAAGCTGACCTGGGGTTAGAGCCCCCCAAACCCTTTTTTGCTATGTGATGTTGCCAGACAATTCTCCTCTTCCGGCTGAACTCTGAAGCACCTAACACAATCCCTGCCAGCCAGGCCATTCACCAGCAAAATTGTCCCAGCCACAGCAAGGCTCACGAACAGCTGAGCTGCCTCGTCTTTTTTTGTATTTAAAGTTTCTACAGCTTGATTTGTGAACTGCCTTTTAAAAAACGGTGTTATTCCACCGTGGGGGACAGTTGCAGGCACCTTTTTGCACTCCTGTTGGTATACAGCATTTATCACAGTTGCTCAAACGCTCATCTATTTTTATGTGATCCCACTAGCTTTCCAGGCCAGCAGTGTGGGAAGATGCAGTTTTCAAGAAACATTACCCTAGCGATTTAAAGCCTTGTAGCTGCTATGACTGAGGCTTTTTTGGATGTCTTTTAGCGCCATTGGAGTGGGTTAATGTTGTGGTAGCATGAGTCTGGTCAGCTGTAATTGGGTGGTTAGTGACGCTGGTGCCAAGAGCCAACCAGCCAACCTAGATTTTGTAAAAGATGTTGGCAGCGGATGATTCTGCAATATAGTCACTGAATGACCGTACATCATCATGCTGAGGTTTCTCCTTTTTTAATTTTGTGGCAGATGGTGGATATTACAGCCAAGGACTGTGGTAAGCCAGAGGCCCTGCCCACTACTATCAAACCCAATGTTGGCTATTCTAAATGGAAACGTTTTTGATTAAGGGTGGGATTTGGCTTCCGTTCTCATGTATTTTGGCACTGTGGTCTCACACACTAGACTTACAGTATATAAGACAAATTAAATGTAAGCAACTTCAAATACATTATACTTCTCTCAACCTTCACACACCGTAGCACTTTCTCAAAGCACAGCAAAGAATTATTCCACACATGTATATATGTTATTAACTACAAGTGAGTATGTGTACAAACAAGTGTCTTTCCCTCTCTTTTAAAATGAAATGGCTCTGTGCTTCTGCAGAACTGTAGTGCCAGGCTAATTACAAGTGAGAGAAAAAAGGTTACCAACCCTTTCAGAAAAACAGTGATTTAAGATCTATATCTACAAGTGGCAACCTTGAAAACTCACTCTCACTGAAAAGAACATTAGAAAAGCCTTCCTGACTATACCACTGGAGGAAAGTTTTAATAAAAACTAATTAAACTACAAAAATCTCAAGTGGTTAACTGATTTTAGGGGCTAAATTTCTGGCAATTCTAATTATCCTCTCGTGGCTTCACTTAGTGTTTCACAACCATGACAGATGACAATGAAAAACTGCAGTTAAATTCATCCTCCCTGACACCATGCTAAGCACTAGCTTCTCCCTCTCCAAGTAAAATCAATACCATGTTTGAGTAAACACGTTTACAGCTTTATTAGGATGTCTTGCTTGTTCTGTAACAGCTACTTGAAGCTGTGGTAACAAATCGACTCAACTCAGTTAAACCTAGAGAGCTGAGTAAGAGGCTCATCGATAAGGTTGTTATAAAAATAAACTGCAGGAGATCAGAAAGCTGGAACAAACAGCCTGGTAAATGTCAATATTTTTACTTCCAGAGAATGACAAAACCATGAGATCACAAATAAAATGTTTCAGAGGTCTGTATTTACTTTATTTATAAAACAGTCGCACGCTAAATGCATTTCCCTGTCTACGTTCAACCCTCTTACGCTAACTTCTTATTTTTTAATCACCAGCACGAATACTAAACCTAGCATGTTTTCAAGAAAAGCAGTTAGTATTGGCACTGCTGTCCCTATCCCTCTTGTTTTCTTTATATTTATGGACACATTTTGAATGCATTGAATTTCTGTAAGCATCACTTAGATGGGTGTACGTCTTCCTTAGTCTGAGGCTATACAGTCATTTATGGACACATGCAAAGAATACAGCTTTGCACTTACTAGACAACTACGAATAAGTGAAAGGAGCGTTTTCAGTTTAGCAGCCTTTTCCTGGAATGGAGAGGAGGTGTTGAATACATGAAGCAAAAAAGAGTTCAGAGTCTAATGCTTTAAACTATTACATGTGGAAAACGTTAACAAAAGATCCTTGCAAAAAAGAGACAATAAAAACACCCCCAAAATAAGACTCCACTACGCCCCTGTTATTCCATTAGGAATCAGTTACTCAAGGCTGAACAATTTTCTTGCATTGCATATATGTTGACCACTGCTTGGACTTACTGGGCCAGCTCACTGCAGATCGTAGAGTAAGGTGTCGTCACACTTCCCAAAGCCTGTATAGACGCTCGGGCCCATCAGAGAGACTCTAAGGAAACTCGGCAGCCTCGTTTCTTTGATGCCTTCGTGCCAACAGGAATGGTGGTTGTAACTCTGTAGTGGTTTGGTCAATGGATGGAGAAAACTTAGGTCCTGATTTGAAGCCTGCTGAGATGGATGGGAGTTTTCCTGTCACTGGCTTATGCCTTGACTGAGTACTGTCCGTCCTTTGAGGGGGAACAGCTCAAAGCTGGAGGAGAGGCTTAAGTGTTTCACACTGTGACATCCTCCACATTAATCATCCTCAGTGGACTATTTATAACCTATTGTGTATCACCTCTATCACACTCCTCCACGCATCTTACTGTTCAAGAAAAGAATAATTTCAGTCTACAATCTGCTCCAAGAAAGATGTGACGGAGGAAACTGGTAACAAAGTTTAACTTCTGATGGCTTGGTCCTATTTTTTCGTTTTTAAGTCCACATGAGGAACTTTGGGAAATTCCCTTTTGGATCCGAATTTGGTGGTTTTGGGCTTGTCTCCAACAGCCAGGATCAGGGAAAAACATTTGATTAAAAAAAAAAAAAAACAACCCACTCCAAGCTTACAAGGAATATTCAAGGCACTGTATATGCCAAACCAAATACAAGTATTTTCGTTGGAAGCATCTTCTCTAACCATGTGAAGAACTGACTTTCCAGGCTGATAGCTCTCTTTGTTTTTCCTGAACATTTCCTAGAAAGTTTCCTTAAAGTGTTTTTCAAAAGCTAAAATTCTCCTTTGCCAGTTTTGAGACAGCAGAATGAAATAAGCTTTCTTTTATTAGTACCTGAGGAAATTTTCTGAGCCTCAAAACTGATCTGTTGTACTGACGTTAAATGGTGCAGATTACTACACCTACTACCTGGGATAAGAGGAAGAGAATTTCACTAGTTTAATGGAGAAATAACAAAGTCCTAAGCGTAACAAAATGCAATACCATGTACTATCTTCTATTCAATTTTTAACACAGATTCAAGTACAAAAAGGGGCATGTGCACGTAACTTCACAGTTGAGATTCACGTGCACAAAAGCTAGGAGATTTGAAGTTGTGTTTGCAGAGTGACCATCTCTCTGTAAGGTTTTACGTGCAGGTATACTTCCACGCAATCAAGCCAGCAGTATGCAAAGAGAATCAAGAAGCAACACGCAGTGGCAATACAGTAGCCAGGCAGCCTACGAATTTCTTAACTTTTGCGGGCTGAAATAGCCTACCCTAGCATTATATTCATAATGCTCCTATTTTAATACAGTGGCATTTAATAGCTTCTGCCTCTTTAAATATCTGTTACAGTCCTGGATTGATACTAGTTATTTCCTGATCACCCATAACAGTAACGTCCCTTTAAGTAGAGTCAGAGATCAGTGTGTCAAAGCAACCTACAAGCACTGCTACTACCACTGTTTTCAACTGGGACCATGGTTTTTCTTTTTTTTTTTTTTTTTCCTTTTTATTACAACATTGCCATCTTCCCACTTCAAGTATGAGCCTATTTCAGTGCGGGGGAAGTGAACAAATTATAGAGATGTTACCATCCTATTATATAAGAGAGGCGGCTGCAAGTGTGAGGGAGGATCCTGCTAGCTAACGCCACAGCCGCAGAAGCACTTTTATGGTCATTGTGTCAATCTCCATAGCACCACATCAAGTCATGTTAGACGTAAAACAGATAACACATTTCGGTGTATTTTTGTATTGCTTTGTGTGTTGTTGTATCTCCTGCAAATATAGCATTAGCTTCATCTGACACATCGTTTCTTAGGGGGCTACATCCTGCCCTGATTCCCAGAGGAATGTTCTTGATGATCCAATCTGACTAGTGCCTCTGTCTCTACTCAGAATACATTAAAATAACACAAAAATACTACCAACAGTCTGTGAGCAAGGTAATAATAACTCATTAAAGTAATTTCTAACCTTCTACATGAACATTTTCTTTATCATTACATGATTTTCTAACACACGACACATTAACATAAAATGAAATGTTATGAGGATAGGGATAGTAGGCATGACCAAGTATTTTAAATGGTGATGATTTGCTTTGAGGCGTTAAGTCAATTTGTGATTGTCCCACAGCTATTACAGCAAAAATTGGAACTTTATAATTGGTTTTGAAAATCTATTTTTAACACAGTAGGTTTGTTTTTTAAAACGTACGCAACCCATTTGACGTTTATTTCTCACAAAGCCTGTCCGGAATGTCACTGAATTTATGGTGAAGTAAATCGGGCCTTTTATAACCCAATTTTGCAAAATATTGATCCTCTTGCTGTGTACTGAGGCTCCCTGAACACTGATGGTGTCACCGACAGGAAAAGAGACACAGCAGCTAGTAGGATCGGGTCCTGCCTCAGCCTAATTAGGAACTTCTGAGGGTTTCTAATTCCGTACGCTGATCCTTTTACGTGGATCTCTCACTTCTACATGTTATTTAAAAAAATGACAGAAAGTATACTAATGTTTTGCCTAACGTTAATTCCACTATGTACTTTTCTGGATTGTCTTTAACTTGTATAGGTGAAAATGTGAATTACCATATTTAAGTTACTACAGTTTCATAAAAAATACATATGCAATAAAATTAAGATGAACAGGTAGAAACCAAGAGAAGGGTAGTAATTAAAACAAAACAATTAAACAAGATTGGATCACCATTAAATTATACTTGGACAACACTTGCTACCAGTTCTAAGTATAATGCCAGCGCAGAAGAGTGTCTTATTTCCAAAGAAATAATTTTGAATGAAAATGGGTAAAAAGTGAAGTAGGGAATTAAAAAGAAAATGGGAATATTGCACACTTTTCCTGAATGATATCTATTTTCAGGTTTTTGTTTAAGTAGCTGCAATTCAAACTGTGGCAAGTTTCTAAATTGTGCCAGCACTAATGTTGAAATTACTAGCAACTGGCTACACTATTGATCAGAATAATGATGTGCCTCTAGCCGAGACCGAGAAAAATCAACTAGGAACATACAATCCAGTAATTTTCTAGTTTGTAGAAGGTCAGTTACAGAGCTAATGTGGCCACCTAATAGCCTAGGTTTAGATGTGATGTTTATCTGAGAGAGTTACGAATGCCATCAGAACACACGGGCGGTAAGTCATGAACATGTTGACAAGTTATCCCCTAGCAAGCAAAGATTGATGCCCTATCCGCAGCTCAGCTATTACACTCATGTATGCTGTTTATAAAACAGGAGTATTAAGGATGGGCAAAGCGGGCTGTCCGTCAAAATGCAGATGACATTAAGAAGGTATTTTTATTTCAAAGCTTCATATCTCATCAGCCCTGCTCTCAGTAACAACAGGATTGCTCAGAGGCAATTAGCCACCCATGTCGTGTAAATGAAGACGAAGAGAGTGCTGATTTCTGCTATAACATTTATCTTTACTTCAAAGAAAAGACAGAACAATTCAAAGTAGTATCCTCTTGTCTCTTTGCTCGTGAAGATAAATTTTGCAGCAAAAATCAGCCATAACGAGTTACACGAACATACATATTTAATTGTATCACAAAAAAAAAATACCCCTCACTCCCAGCTGGCAAATAAAATTGCATCTCAGAGCTCTGGTGTTATCAGAAGGCAGTACTTCGCAGCAGTGAAATTCTATCCACTGTATTTCTCTCCATCAAATGTGATTAAAAAATTATGACGGCTTCCCAAGGTATCTTAAACAAGTATAAAAACCTTATATAAATTAAAGACCATTGTAAGTGGATTAAGTAGCTTCTGATATCACACTCCTGCTGTGCAGTAAAGAACTGTTCCTAGTTCCTTGAACTCCTATTTCAACAAATCTATAATGTTTCGGAGGTGGCAAGTACTGGAGGGAGGGCAGCTCCTACAACAGAGATTGTTCGTACAGAAGTGAAAATACAACAAATAAGAGGAATATTTCATTTCTCTGCCATGTTTTAAATAAAACCAGATTCCTCCACAATCTTAAAGAGCCCTATAAATCCATTAAGGAACTTTCTTTTTAACATAGTCACAAGCTCACTCGTAATTTCGCATTCTGACAAACCGTTCAAATCACCCGTCTCTGCTGAAGGCATTATCGGATCTTTTTGGCATGTTTAGCACTCCTGGTATAGCCATATAGCAAGTATCCACAAGAACTTAGTTCATTTCTCACACGTGCCTCCATCCACACGATTCCTTCACATGAAATACATAAGGGACTTATTAGACAAAGGCCTGAATACAGTCCATCTTTGCCCTATATCAGATTTACTGTGAGAAGATGGAATTCCCATTCTATAAGCTTATCTTTTCAGTTCAGTCAGCTTCTACTCTTTAGCCACCAGCACTGCTCTCTGAAGATGACTGAGGTTGGATTTTCAGAGGAGCAGGAAACAGCACCTGGGAACCTAATTCCTATGGGATTAGAACTCATAGGACCATAGCACAATTTAGGTTGGAAGGGACCTCTGAAGGTCACCTGCTCCAGGCCCCTGCCTTAAAGCAGGGCCGACTCAGATCATGTTAAATCCCACCTAGAGGATTTTTTATTTTAAAGATTCTTGGATTCCTTCCGTAAATGACAGATTCTGCAGAACAGCAGCATAAGAATTACTATACTGGATTCAATTCTGTTTCCATTTTTATCAGTAGTGTACTAGTAGTGTAGTAGTAGTTTAAATCCACTGGCTTCAGTCAAGGTATTCCAAAGTTATACTGGCATGTTATACTGGCATGTTTGGGAAACAGAACCAGACTTTTTAAAAAGAGGTTTCTGAATCAAACTTTTAGCAGTAGAGGAGAAACGACGAGCAATTGTTCTGTGCACTGTGAGTTCTTTGCAAACCTACATTTATATTTCTTGTGCTGTGTTTTTATAAACATACATATATGTATAACATATTCAAATAATGTTTCACATCAAGGATAATATTTTAACATTTCAATAACGTAGAAGTATACCAAATACTACTTAGCTCTGAAATCAAAGCTGGATGTCACTCTATAGAAAATCATTTGCGTTTGCCTCATGAAAACAGGCTAAAATTTGAACAATGTGATGACCTTTAGGCAAACCCTTAGGAGTCCAGGTTTTTTATCTAATTTATAGAGGCATTTAGATTAAGATGGAAAGATAATGTTTAGAATTAACCTCTATATTATAGATGAGGGAATGGCTTTATTGAGCCAGTTTGGCAACATGAACAGAAACAAAAGAAGGGAAGCATCTCCCCGAAGCCCTGGGGCCTCTAAAGAGAACAGAAGGATGCCAGGAGGCACGCTCATGCAAGGACACACATAAAAGACGGTAATTCCTCTTCTGTTGCTGTCCCTGTCTTCTATCAGAGCAGTTCTCTGATAGCTGGGACAGTAGTTGGCCATCTCATAAGATTCACGCTAGGTTTCACAAGAGAGAGAGGACTGCTTATTCTGTAAGCACGTGCACCAAAAAAATTCTGAATGTAGCTTTCAAACGACAGCTAGCAGCTTTACGAGATTCCTCGGTACGCGAAAGCTGCCAGTGCGATTTTTACATTGACAGGTGGTTTGAGCCGTTGACCTCAGCTTTGATACCGACAGAGGCAAATTGCTATCAGCTCGTATTTGGCACTGTACAACGCGTAACGAAGAACTCCTTCTATCTCGGGATTTCTTTTCCTTGAGAATGGTATAACATCTTTATAGCATGGTGATAAGTAATACACACTTGCTAGGATCATTCTGTCACTGCTTCATCATGCTACTTTAAAATGATTCGTGGTTACATTTCATACTCTCGCACTTTTCACGCAGTATATGACTTAATCATAGCAGATCACTAAGTCAATATATATATATTGACAGAACCCGAAGAAACATTGATTTTACACCTTCTCCTCTTAATTTATTATGAACTCTCTACCCAGTTCCACTGAGCAGACAGATTCTTGGGGAGACATTTGGCAGGGAACAATGGCAGTAGCTATCAGAAAAGATGCTTATTGTTTTCATTAGTTATGGTGGCAATGACAAAGGGGAGTCCAAACAGAAGGCAGACCTGCTCTGGCTAAAGAGAACAGGATGGCATAAAGGAAAGCATAAGATAGTAAAGCTGTCCATATTTCAATCTATTGATTGCCATTAAATATGCTTTATCATTACTGCAAAGGTTCAAGCTGGGGCTGACTAGTAATGAGTAAATGTTAATTTAACGAGTAATAGTATGTTCCCCAAACTCTACAAACAAAAGCTGTAATTCCATTAAGAGGACTCTTGTGACAAGCCATGTCAGGAAAGCTCAAGAGATTTGTCAACGTCATCAGAACCTGGAGGTGGGATTGTAACTTCAATTTATAGGTATTTCAGGGACTTATAACCAAAAATCTGTGGTATGCCTGAAATCCACAAGAGGTGCTGAGATGCTACAAACTAAATCATTATTGCTTTAACTTCTAAAAGGTAGCAATGTTGCTGGAAAGCAATAAAGGCAGAACTCTGTTAGCACTGTTTGGAGAAGTGTTTTTAGCATAAAGATACCCGCAGCAATTTTAAAATCCAGTTTCTCATTCGTGCATTGCACCAGCCTAAGTGGCAAAAGACTTGATGCTTGCAGTCAGAGGCAAGAAATTCAGAGATATTCCTGGTGCCAACTTAAAAACATATTTCAACTCAAGAAAGCAGTTTATTTCTTGTTGCTAGCTGTTCAAGTGAGCTAGTTCCCCTTGGAGGACAGCACCTTCATGTTCAGAAATACTGAACTCACGAATCAACTCACACAGTTACAAGTGCGCAGAAACTTTGTGTCTTTTAACTTCTTCATTGCTTTAAGATTTCAAGACCTTCAGTAGTTAGACAGGTTCTAGAAAAAAAACCCAACAGATTTCTTATTTTCCACTTTCACATGGAGAAACGCATGAGAAGCGATTTGCCAAGCTGGCATAATCACCAAGAAGGAATTTCCTTACAATCTGAGTTATACCCCTGGAATAGAGTGCCTCCGTGAAAGACTTTTCAAAACATGACAGAGTCTAACAAACCAGACCTCCTAATGTAAAATAAAACCTGCTTGATGGGGTTAGTTCTCATTATATCCCACATTCCTCTCTCAGCCAAGACATTTGCTCCAACATAACCACTGTCCAGCCATGTTGATATACCAGTCCCAGAGAAGTATGGGAAGCTTTGCCGTGGGACTCTTGTTCTCTGCTGTTTAAATAAAGGAACTACGTTTCCAGGAGAGTATGTTACAACACCGAGTGCTTTTTTGAGTTAAGGGGTGAATTTTGAAACACTTTACTACAAGAACACTAAAATAAAAGTATTATACGTACTGCCTAGGTAGTAACAACTTGACAAAAACCTCAATCAAAGAAAGAAGCTAGAAAAACACTGAAGAGAATACAAACTTCTCATTATGAAAAATTCTGTCAGGACAGTAACACTGCATCTGGCTCAATGCTAGAATCAACAGAAGATACACATGTTGAGTAGTATTACCAACATTACTGCACAGGGCTTTCTGGTAAGCAGACGATAAAGAACTTTTCCTGTCGCAAATACATACTTTGAAAACACATGAAAAGTGTGATACAGATAAAATACAGACATTTTCCCTAAATGAAACACAGACCAAATCAAAGCCTGTCCAGTCCAGTATCCTATTTCCTACATATGGGAAGGAAAAAGAAATGATTCCATGAAGGAGGAGACCACAGTATGTAAGACTAGAATCAGCTGTGTATCTAGACTGTTATGACTCCCAAATCTCCCATCTGGGCTAAACTCAGGAAAATCTGTTCTCTGAGGAGAATAAACGATCAATTTATTATTTATGGAGTGACAGAGGAGAACTGAGATATCTCAGAAGCTAATGGAAGAACAAACCACGGATATTCTAAAGCTCATGTTGCTTTGTGAGTCATAGCAGAGAGAAACATGGTGCAACAAGAATCGAAGCCCACATACCAATATTCAGGTAAGTGTCTAACCACAGTGAGATTTCAGACAGATTTGTAACTGCTGAGCCAGCTTCCATTACAGAAGGAAAAACAGTTGAGGTCCTTTCTTTCCCTGGTGTCAAGGGAGAACTGTACAGTGCTGCCACTGGACCGCATTGCACTTAACGCTTCATACAAAAAGCACCTGATGCCTCAGTGCTATTTGTGGCGGACTGGGGAAAATAATATATGCCCATAACCAGTGATACGGGGCCTTTGTTAAGATTACCCCAAATACACTGAAGCTTGCTGTATCCAGACATGTTATCTCAACAGAACTTAGAACAAGAAAGGGGTGACAAACTTTTCGAAGGCCTATTTTCTTTCCAATGGCGTTTAGCACTCTCCACATCATTTGTCCCCTTGGAGAAAGGAGTCTCACAACTGATCCAAGACCAGCTTGGCAGGATGTGCCTGAACTCCTTACACTGCTGGTGGAAGGTAGCAGTTTGGAATAGAGTCTGACGTGGCTTATATCAGCCTTCCCATTCAGGACCAGGGCAGCGATCGTCCCCCTGTACTTGGCACTGGTGAGGCTGCACCTCGAATACTGTGTTCAGTTTTGGGCCCCTCACTCCCAGACAGATATTGAGGTGCTGGAGCATGTCCAAAGAAGGGCAATGAAGCTGGTGAAGGGTCTGGAGCACAAGTCTTACCAGGAGCAGCTGAGGGAACTGGGGTTGCTTAGCCTGGAGAAAAGGAGGCTGAGGGAAGACCTTATCGCTCTCTACAACTACCTGACAGGAGGTTGTAGCAAGGTGGGGGTTGGTCTCTTCGCCCAAGTGACAAACAATAGGACAAGAGGGAACTGCCTCAAGTTGTGCCAGGGGAGGTTTAGATTGGACATTAGGAAAAATTTCTTCACCGAAAGGGTTGTCAAGCACTGGAACGGGCTGCCCAGGGACGTGCTTGAGTCACTATCCCCGGAGATGTTTAAAAGAAGTCTGGATGTGGTGCTTAAGAATATGGTTTAGTGGTGGACTTGGCTGTACTAGGTTCATGGTGGAACTCAATGATCTTAAGGGTCTTTTCCAACTTAAATGATTCTATGTTCTGAATAATTACTAAACTCAGTGTTTTAAACAGCAGCTATGGCAGTACCAGGGAAAAGGATGTAATTTAAAGAGGAAGGATTATGAGAGACCAGGAAGTTCTTAAAGCCTGATTATTTAGTTGCAATACTCTTCCTGCAGCTAAACTAGGAAAGAACAAAAGTAGGATTATTTTAAAAAGTGTCCTGATTTCAAAATGCCTAAAATCTGAAGAACTGAGAATAAATAGAACCCGAGATAATCATGGCAGACACATGAAAACTTGCTTCCTGCTGAGGCAAAGCTTGATTGGTGTCTTCCATATTGCCTACCTGGGCCCTACCCAGTATTATTTTATTTTCAGGATCTGAAAACAAACCAGGCAAGACCTTTTCTCTTTTTTTCACAACAGGAACAGCAGCTTACTGGCACAGCTGATACACAGAACACGTGTATAGAAGGACAAGCACTTGAAGAAAGTCTTACTTACATTATAGGCACTGTTACTTACTAGTTCAAATTTCGTCTTGTTTGTGACTTAGGAACAATAGGGAGTGACAAGTGCGCACTAAAAAATGTATGAATAATATGACCTAGCATGTTTCCCTCTATTTCTGTCCTTTTTAATTCACGTAAGCACCAAAGAAATGAGTAATACCATTCCTAGTTTCAGCCAGATTTAAGCATATACTGAAAAATTATCATTGGTTTAAGTGATGTATCGAGTAAGGATGGAATTACTCACACGCTTAAGATTAAGCTTATGTCAAATACTTTCTTGAAGCAGGACACAATTCCGAAGCTTTAATTTGGTAACACACTGCTTGTTATCCCCTTCATAGCTACAAGACTAAGCCCTGCAATTCTATTTATGAAGTCTCTTTGGTAATGTTTCCGGTAAATTAATGACTAATGGACCTCCTTACAGCTACTACGTACTGCATATTAGAGCCTTCAGGATGCAATAGCGCATCACAGAACTACATGTATGAAGGTTACAATGAATGATAGAACTTTTGGATTAGATTGGTTCTTGGCTTATACGGAATCATTTTTGAAGACAGGCATAGACATAACATCCTCTTTTTTCCTTAGGGCTTATGCCAAAAAAAATAGTAAGTTTGCAAATGGATATTAAGCAATGCCAGATATTTTCTGGGTTTGTTTTAACAAATTAACCCTTTGTGTTCTTTTCTGATGTCCAAATAATTGTATTGGAAGCAGATGTTCTACCAAAATTGACATGATCAGAAGACATTATGCTCACTTATTAGCATACTGTTTAATATTCACTACAACCTGTTTTAAAGAACAACAATGTGTTAACATTTAAGCCAGGAGGGATTTCTGTACACTATATAGTACTTGATGCAGCTTGTTTATGCAACAGTCTGACACATACAATTAATCTCATGAAAACGACCAGAGTAGAGCATAATGGCATACTATTTTTAAAGTAATAGAACACGCTTTCCCTTTGAAAATCAGAACTTAATTAAATCATATAACTTCAGAATGCAGAGAAAAGCTCTAAAGGAATGAAGCTTATTCTGAAGGACAGTTGAATGAAAAAATGGTAGATTTTATGCAGAGAGAATAATAGGATAATCTCCAAACAAGAGAAAGAATCAAGAAATACCTCCAACAAATGCATCTCCAGCTCCGTTGGTATCCACAATTTCACTCTGATCACTCACCAACACAGGGAAAGTAGTCACTTCATTTTCTATAGGGGGAGGGGAGAATAAAACGTGAGTTACTTTCAAATACAACTTTGAAAAGCACAACAGTGAAAATCAAAACAATTCTAAAGTGAAGCTCTGACCTTTAACACAACAATTCGGATCAAAATAGATTTGGTTTATAATTCTGTCTATTTACTGCATAGGGATACAGGAACACATTTGATCAAACCATTTGTTGTAGACATTTTCATTAATTACTTCCAGCTTAATTTATTTTCTTTGTCTCCTAATATTAAGGGCAAGAGAGAAAAAAGTAAACCAGGAGGAACAACACAAAACACCTGAGCATACGGACAAGACCAAGAAAAATCTATCCTGCCAAAAACAGTTGCAGAGGGGTGATGCAGCCTCCAGAAGGGCCAGTCTAAGCTTTCAAAAGTTCCACAGAAATTGCTGCATTGTGAAAACCAAAATGCACATGAACTAACTGAAACAAAGCTGTGAAATGTAAAAGCAGGAACTAGTGTAAATCAAAGTGCTCTCAAATTACATCTTTTTAAAAAACACTTATCTGTAAGAAGCAACTTGCCATCTGACTAGATTTGGTTTCAAAATTTCAATGAGTTCACTCTCTTCCTTAGCGCTTCCTTTTTTTTTTTTTTTTTTTAAAAAAAAAAACCTTCACTGCAGCTCCCTGCCCTCTGCTGGCACTCGTTAAACCTATTGCAATAGGTGGATACTCAGCATCCTCACCTCCAATTCACTGCCACACCACAGTTCAACATAATTACACCACTTAGGTATGATAACTTTAGAGTTCTAGGGTTATAAATTTAATATATGCCACTAATTAATCAGCTATGGCTTTCCAGGTGGTAATGTCATAATGACGTGATAAAAATATAATTACCACCTTGTCACAATACCTTGTTAAAGTGTAAATTACCCCTGTAACAGAGCCAATGGAAGTTCTGCCTCTGGTAGTCAGTATGCATTAAACTGTCTCAGAGCAAACAGATTGTCCTTTGGCAGACAGCAGGAATTAAAAAAAGGGGAGGGGGAAGAAAAGCCTGTCAACCAGTGAAAATGAAAACCATCAGAGCTGTTTTCTTTTAATTTTTGGTGAAAACAGGAATAAAGTGGGAAATAGATCCTCCAGTAGCTGAAAGCTGGAGATGAGTCGTTTCTTCACCGTCCAGCAACAGAGCAGGTAATAAAGATCACTCTTACACTGACGTAGACAGTAGCAAACAAGGAAACCTAGTTTGGGAGGCATATAAAGAATTCACAGTCTCAAATCAGGCAAGTCTGTGTATGCTGCAAAGGTACCAGAAGGATCCTGGTTTTTGTGAAATGCAGTGTATCAGCTCTACTGCTCTTCACCATCTGCTACTAAGTGAACCAGGCAGATATAATGATGCTGCCTCCAGAGGGAACTGTTGGCTGGCCCACCAGGAGGGGAGGGGAGGGGAGCATTAGCAACAACCATCCATGAGAGGCAAAGGAAAAAGGGTAATGAAAAACATAAGATGAATATTCCAATTAAAGAACAGGTTTCAGTCAGTTCCCAGTGCATCCTGCTCTCTATTCTGTTAAGGAAGCTATTTAGAAATGTGCTTCAATGCTGTGTTGTGCTCTTAAGATAGTCTTCAAGAGCAATGTTTTTTAGTAATTTTAACAGGATTCATTTGAATTGGAAATCAAGAAAGAGAGGTCTTACATTAAACTCTGCCAGACGAGCAGAGTGTATTCACCCGTTTCATAAGAAGGTATATACGATTTGCTCTAGATAATACTAAACCAACAAACAACGTGGTAACTCTGTTGAAGACACACTGTAATAAACTAACCTGCTTCCTTCCCAAGTGTGCGTGGGCGCACGCAGATATTCTACGTTAAAGACACAGTAGACACTTGCATGTGCATACAAATGTATGTGATTGGGCACAGAGAGTGAATAATGCACAGACATTACATTTCAAATGCTGCAAATGGGGCTTGGCATCAAATAAGACTCTATTCAAGCAAAGTAACACAAATGAAAGTTCTCGCCATCATCTTTCTCCTTTCTTTTCCTTCTCTGTCCCGATTCCTTCCCTCAGCTCCCTCCACCATTTTCGGGTTAAGTATTGCTCTATGAAGTCTTATTCTATTCTTTCTGCAGTAGATGTAATTGTAAGTACCTGATTTAGTCTAAAACCCCAAACACATCAAGGAATTCAGCTGGTAGGAGAACAATCTTTTCTTTTTTCTGATCACAGTTTTCCACCTCTACCCGAGCCATACATTCTGTCTTTATAACTTTATGCATTTTCAAGAGGAGCGATAATCTTATATTTTGAAGCACTGAAGTTTCAGAAGCAGCTAGCATGGCTTTGGAGCACATACTACATTATAAAGATATTACCATCTGCACACATCCAATAGGCAAATTATCTTTCTTTAACCTTAGCAGAACTTCTACTAGCCTAGTAGAGTCTGCTAAACTATAGTTAACAATAATGTTTATTGAAAGATACAACAAAATAATACCGAGGTTTTTTTCCCCCCTTTCCTTCACAATAAACAAACTCAGTTAGAATTAAAGCTGCCATTAATTTACCTTGCTATGTCTCTGTAATAGCGTAAAAATAGCTAACATCTCTCGCTGATCTGTGTTTTGTAACAACTAGGCACAACAGGGTGAATTAAGATGAAGCAGAAATCTCCATTCTGAATATCCTTGCTTTTGCGACTTTAATGCTGCTTTAACTTCATTTTTGTGTGTTATCTATTATGTTATAAAACTCCCAAATCCATTACAGCGAACACAGAGACACCTTGGCTAAGTGCACTGGTCATCAGCGGCCTTGCTTTTCAAAGTCAGTTCTGATTTCATTTATCATTCTGAGAGCTTATGAAATAAAGAATAATTACATAAGTGTTTTGAAGTCCAAGTGCTGCTCCTCCGGGGCATAAAATCCAGTGTTCTATTTTTAAGCAACAAATATCTTCTATGGTAAGCACCCAGGCATAGAACACATTCCACTTGGATACCATTTCCTGGAAGCCTGGAATTGTGAGTGTAAATTGCAACAAAGAGTCTGTAATTAGGGAAGTTTTGGTAATAAGCATTAATGAAATTTAAAATTTTGCGGCTTTGATTCAGCGCTCTCAATGACTTTACATTGGTGGGGAACTCAACTGTTTCAGAATGATATAGAAATAATGAAAATCAAACATGAACGTGGTGATTTTCATAGGCTGAAGACGATATTCACAGATAAATCAGAAGGAATCAGCTAAACTTAGTTATTGTTAATTTGTTGCAGTATGTATGTGAAGATGTGAAATCTATTCTCCTCAGGCAAAAATATGTGCTAGCATATCTAGCTCAAGATATTTTTGTAGGTAAAATAGTCTTGAGAGATAACAATCGGAGAGCAATATTAACTGAAAAAACAGTGCGCCTTCCATTCGAATACATTTAAACTCCCAAATGAACACAAGCCTATTTCACGATGTTAAGTGAAACAATCGAACTCTGATGATAGCTGCAGTACTACAGGTCTGTCTTTAAACCAAATTAGAATCACAGACTACATGTCTACTCTTAGTACAGTAATAAACACCAGCAAGCAATCATTACATCCAATTAGGCTGAGTACTTTCCTTAACTGGGTCATTTACCAGTCTCTCTTGCTCTTAAAAGTAGATTAAATGTGTAAACTTACATTTAATTACCTGTAACAGAACTCTTATGGGCAACATGTTGGAGTGTCCTTAACTTTGTATTAAAATAAAATAAAAGGAAGAAGGGATCCCTAAAATATATACAAAACCGTCTAGCTATTTCCTCAAATAAGCTTTTGATCCATGGGCTTGTAGTGGTAGTACAGATGCTTACAAGATGGAGACATGTTCGTGTTTCTTTTGTGAGCTTTAACTTGTAAAAAAAGGAACAACTGTGAAACAGAATTCTGTCCCGTCTCCTCCCCACCTCCATCCTCTCTAATTTTCTTTAGATCGGGGGCCAAAAACAGATAAAAAGAAAGGAGAGGGAAAAAAAAAAAAAAAAAGTGACAGGAACAACTTCACAGAACATAGAAACCTGAACTCAAAACCTATAAATGTCTCTGGGTAGCTATAAGGTAAGAAGTAATGAGAAAAGTATTCGGAAGAAGCCCATGTCAGTCAGGATGATTCTGAGCTCTTGCTTCGCTACAGAAGGTAAAACCCAGAAGCCTACAGGCTCCAAGTCTCTGCACGTTTTTCAGCACATTAATACATCTTTGAAAATTATTTGTATAACAACACTTTCTCCTGTTTTTCCTACAGTAAAAAAAAATGCTGTTGTTGCTGTACTTCACACAAAGATACCACACTTGATAACGTAAATCAAACGGATACTGCAATTCTCCCACCGTATCAGCACGGCACTGTCCAGAGTTATAAGGCAATGTGGAGCAGGGCACTGTGCACTGAACCCCCAGTTAGAAACCCTTAAGACTTCCAGCGATGATGTATTTCAAACCTGGCAGTGCTGATTCAACCCGTCGTTTCAAAGCGAACAGAATGAGATCCTGCATTTTCAGGCTGGGACTTTCAGATAGCTGTACTGGATGTACGCTCCAGGCCCCCTGGCACTTTCTGTGCACATGTTAAGTTTGCCTTGTTTCGCGTGCCGACATCTCCTCTCTCCTCCATCTAGTTCTGTGCATTGTTTGGCCCGGTGCTGTAGCTACACAGGGATTGTCAGGAAAATAAGGAATTTATTTGTGCAAGTCAATGGAGTTAAATAGTACAACACGAGAGATGCAAGTCAGCCACATGCTTTGGGATCTTTCTAATCAAATATTTTAATAGTATGCAACAAATTAGCCTGTATCCTAATGAATTCAACATGTAGCCAAGAAAACTTTCTAACTAGTAATTTAGAAGTTAAGCCTTTATTGCTATAATAAACAATGTTACCCCAAACAAGCCATAAGGGTAGTTGTAATTTGTAATGCATTTATATGCCTATGGTATGATACAATTAATACAAATATCAATTTATTTCCCTAATAAAGGACCCAAGTGGTGCAATAAGGCTAGAATTCTCTTTGCAGCTTGCTAAGTAAAATGAAGTCCATACAGCTGTGTTGGCCGGGACGCAACAAAGTACTGTCTCTCAGAGGCAGCTAGCTCATTTTCAGTAGAAACAGAGAAGGAATATGACACCAAAGACTTCGAATCTTCTGCGGCTCTACTCATGGTCCTATGGATGTCTGTAGAGGAAACGACAGCCTGCAGACCCCATTTTCCCCCTCTCCTAGGAGGTAAAGTTAATCCAAAGACGTTCAGTGAGACTTGTCTTCCCTTTATAGCTCTCCTCAGATATACACGTTGTTCGATTATCTAGTCAAGAGTATTTTTACTCAGGAGTCACATTCATAGCACCTCACTAAAGGGTGATTCATAGAATTAGAGTTAATAGGGGGAAAAAGGTTCCTCCAAAGGAACTTGTACACTCATACACATCAGCTATTAGCAATGACGTAAAATTAAGTGCTATTTTTGCACGCAGTGTACATTCTCTGGACCTACGTCTGATTCTGTCTGCACTCCTGTTAATTCAACACCACTCCTTTGAAATAACTCTTAATTTATACCAGCATGAGATCAGACTCATAACTCTGTATCCAGTTACAACAATTGTAAAAAATATAACAGCATCCACTAATGACTCATTAATAGCTTCTATAGGCCCAAATGTATTTTGTTTATTGTATAGAAGTTGTGGGAGCCATTTACACATCATTTTTTTCTGTATCATCACTGCCAGTGCCATGAGTTGAAGCGCTATTTTATTTCTCATATTAAATAATGCTTGGTTTGCACAAGTAAACAAAACACTACAACTGTGTGTAAAAGATGGGGAAGCAAGAGGTCAAAGAAAATACTAGTTTTGCTTCAGTTTGGTGCTAATATAACATGTTTTAAACACATATATATACACATCCATACGTATATGGAAAAACTGCCCTAAAGAACAAGCCACTGAATTTTTCTGGCATGTGTCACAATGTTTAAGGTTTAGAATGGCAATGAACTCCGTTGAAAAAGCCTTTCCGAGCCCACAAGAGTATTGCCATTTGCCTGCTAGGCACAGATTTCAGAGGGAACTGAAACTGCGCCCACTGAACTGCCAGAAAATGCACTTCACTAAGTCGGCATGGCTGCCGAAGACATAAGGTAGTGTTCAGAGATAAATTCTTTTTCTGTGATCTCTGTCTGGACCAGGAAAGGGACTGAGGACTCAGGAAAGGCAAAGGGTATGAAGTCATAGGCATCAAAATTATGAAAAGCTTCTGCAGGTGTTTTACTGGTACAACACAACAACTGTCTTGGAATTACTATAAAGAGCTCAGATCAAGATCAGTCCTGAAGACAGAAGAGATGGGTTACAATAAATGAAACTCATGAATTGCATCATCCCAGTCTCTGTCGAGAGCATGCTCTCCTGCAGCGAGCCTAGCCACGCCAGTACAGGGCGACACAAAAGCGGATCTGGCCTCAGATATTAACAAATATAAATCTCTCCTCCTGCACTGTAAAACCTACATGTATTGGTTCGACCACTGTACATCTTATTTGATCCTTATGTGTAAAAACCCAAGCCAATCCTCCAAAAACCTATTTTTTTTGGAGCTATATATGGGAATGGGAAATACAAACAAGTCTATTTCTATCCACAAATAGGTAGCTCAAGAATTGAAAACACGCACAAACGATGACAGCTGGAATGTCGATGTCTAATGTAAAGAATACATCACGTATGTATGTCCAAGTTACACTGACATGTACGTTCTAGCTCACACACGCACTTCAGCCTTCTGAAACTTGGCTATGGGGACTGTGCAAAAACGAAGCATCTTTCAGCTCAGAAAGCAGACCGTGCACTTCACTTACTGTTCACGCTGACACCCACACTAGCAGGCACACGTGTATGTTTGTACCCCATTTCATGGTATTCTACAGACATATTTTAAACAACTGCACAGCTGGACCATCAAAACACTGTCCTATGGGAGAACTTTCTGACAAATATCAACCTATAATCAGGTCAAAGTAATTCCTACCCAAAAGCTTATCGGGGCACTGGCTAACAAAAAAAAAAAAAAGGGAGAAAAATACATTATAATTTGATTTTCAGCAGGACAAAAACTGTATTACGCCTCACATTTTTTATACATTAAGCATATTGCCCTAGCAGGGCAAACACACCTGTCAAAACTTGCAAGCTTTCTTAGCTCTACCTCAGTTTCAGAGCAGTGAACACAGAAATCACATCATTTAAATAAATGCCATGTTACATGACAGCTTTGTTTATGCTACATGATAATCTGAGAAGCATGGGTCATCAGTGGAGACAGAAATGGGCCCAAGGCACTTCTATTCTACTTGAGCATCAGTAAGACTGAAAAGAGAAGGAGTGAGCATTAGGTCACCACAGAGCAGTTCTGAAGGAGCTTTTTTCTTCTGCAAGAATTTATATTTAGCTTCATAAATACAATCAGTCCATCAGAATGAAAGAGACAGCTCCCTACAAACATTACTAAAAATAAGTTAATGTGTGTGTGTGTATATATATATATGTCTCCTTAAAGAAGAATGACATACACTTGGATACCAGCTGGACATTGCTGAGGTAGGTATACCATAGAAATTCTACAGCGTTGTCTTTAAACAGTCAAATTACATGTAGAAATTTTAATTTTTCATCCTTTTAACCAAGAGCTCAGTTCTAGAATTTTTCTTGTGCTGTATTTGTAAATTCCGTGTTGCCTTTCATTACGATCACTCTAGACTACTTACTTATTTTTGAAGAGTGAAAGATGCTTGCTAAATGAATTTTCGCAGGCTTCTGTAGGTTTTCGATCTATTAGAAGATGTCATTGCAGTGGAGGCTGAAATTTGGTCTAATCTCAACGGGAAAATATTCTGCTCTTAAAATGACAGTTAAAACAGAGCAACTCCACCATTTTTAATGGAATTCTTCAAGTGTTATGCCAGTCTATAAAGAGGATCTGGCCCAAAATGAAGCTTATTTTTTCCCCTGAATTAGCTGCAGATCATTTCTTAGATAACTAAATATCCCAAACTACGATCTCTGTAGTATCACTTAATCAGTTTAAAAATATTACCTAACCATTACTTTAAGTAGGATGGTTAATCTAACACCTTTTCAAATAATTTCACATACATTTTAATGTAAATCGCACAGCCTTGAATTTATACAATACTGACTACATAATGAACTAAATTCATTTGGATAAGTTATTATAATAGCAGTTTTGACTGACAGTTTCAGGCAAGAGCTCTTGAATCATATGTTTGTGTAAAAAGCCCTTTAAAGCACGGCAGTAGGATATAGGCACTCGTAATACAACAGGCTTTACAGTGCATGCACTACTTTCATTTAAAGTAAACCCCAACGCTATAAAAACAGGCCGCTTGACAAAAACAAAATAACTAACTCAGCAGACAAATTAAAATTTTCGAGCCTCTATCTCTGCAGAACCTTGTCAAACTCCTGCCATCGCCTGTCACTCTCAGTTACTTTTCTTTAGTTTTATTTCTGTAGTATTAAATTGCTGAATCATTCAGTTTAAGCTATTTCAGCCTAAAAACCAAAACGCCACATTGATCTTCTTTTTAAAGTGATAAAACATATTAAAAATCATCAAACTTTAATTGACACGTATAGCCAAGTTCAACTTGTTCAATCTTTTAACCCTAATTTGTATTCCTGTTATTGTCTAGGTGACCACCAAGATATGCATTAGAAGGGGAAAAAAAAGAAAAGTTCCTGCTCTAAAGAGTTTCCAATCTGAAAAACAAGGTTGGTAAGCAAGTAAGTAGATACGTAAAAATAAAATGCGGACACTCTGCTGATATAGTTAAGTTATGAAAACTTATGAAGAAATGCAAGAGGCAGATAACTGCTTTAAAAACCAGAGAGATATGCAGGAAAAAACTCTGGTTAGCCTACAGAGCGAGATCATTTCAATTGTAACTTTAAAACGTGGGAAAAAAATTGGAAACCGTTACTCGTTCCTTTTAGAAACATTTCGGTGTAAAACATATACTTAATGGTTCTTTATACATACTGCCCACTTTTTTGCAATCTTTTCCTAGAGGAAATAAACCCAGATTAAAAAAAAAGACTTTCAACTTCACGTTTTTGAAGAAAAATTCTCCTTTGTTTATGGAAACAAAACTAACTTCTGTAACTCTCAATTTGCCAAATTTATACTTGTAGCAAGCTTTTACTCATCTTTGCTGCTTACTGTCTTTTCACACGCCCTCTTTCCCCCCACCAACCTTCTCTGTTGCCCGTTATTCCTACTGATTACGGAGAGGTGACCGAGGTGTCTACCGGTGACCTGGAGGCTGATTGTAGCCAATGATCCTAGCACAACGTGGATTTTTATGCCAACCAAGACTTGGAGGACNTTCTCCTTTGTTTATGGAAACAAAACTAACTTCTGTAACTCTCAATTTGCCAAATTTATACTTGTAGCAAGCTTTTACTCATCTTTGCTGCTTACTGTCTTTTCACACGCCCTCTTTCCCCCCACCAACCTTCTCTGTTGCCCGTTATTCCTACTGATTACGGAGAGGTGACCGAGGTGTCTACCGGTGACCTGGAGGCTGATTGTAGCCAATGATCCTAGCACAACGTGGATTTTTATGCCAACCAAGACTTAGAGGACGTCATTCTTTTTCCATATAAATAAAAACCTGATCCGATAGCTGCTACTCGGCAGCAGCAGAGGTGGGAGCAGAGGGCGCAAGGAAGGAACAAAGCTGCTTGGGAGCAGACTAACGTTTGGAGAAGGTGTTTCTGCTGAACGCACTTGTCAAACTCTACTTTTGAGCCTGTATTGTTTTACTCATCCAGTCTCTTATTTCCTTTTTCTGATCTTATTCTTAAATGCCTTTACATTTTGCACGTTCAGGCTGAAGTCAGAAGAGTGGTGCTTTCCTCTTGTAGCTCTAACCTTTCAGGAGTAGGCCTCCAGTTCCCTGTTAACCAAAACCAGGGGATCCGCCAGCACCTCCAGTCTGCGAGGAGAGGAGGGCTGTCGCTCCCCACCAATGTATCTGATTCCAGCACAGAGCGTGCTCCAACCCCAGCCTATCCCTAGCAGTTTGGCTTGGCCTCAAAGAACAAAAATTCATTTCTCTCAATCATCAATTTCTAACATATTTTAATTTCTGTAGTCATTTCCCTAAGCCATTTGAGATGACAGCTTCACATACTCTTGTCTTCTAGACCAGTGTAGTGACTACCTCAGAAGCCAACACACAATACCTATCCCGTATGAACATCTAACATGCTTTGCTTTGTTTCCCCAAACATCTGTTTCCGTTACACACACAAAGACCACCCCGTGGTTTCTGTATTCTACCTTTCACAACAACTGTCCCCTGATTTTTGAAATGTTTAGGCTGTCTAGTTAAGCAGGAAATAAAAACCCAGGGTTTTTTACATTTGGTTTTAGCCAAACCTAACAACGTCAGTGCAAAAAGCAGACACTTACATTCCATGATGCACCAGAGGTTAAAAGAAAATTGCATTTTTAGCACTCTAACTACAGTGTTTAGCTGCTCACAAATCGATTTCCATATTTTTGTAGTAATTTACAGTGCGCAATAGGTATTGTAATCTAACCCAATCGCAACTGCGTAATTTTTGACAAACTTGCTGTTGATAAATAACGCTAGTATTAGGTTATTAAATTTTTTACAATTAAGTGACTAAGAAATCTGTTTATTGCCTTCCGTTATACCCTCTGTTAATAAGATCGTTGTTGCAGATGTTCATGTATGCTGCATTGATGTTTAATGGTGCATGATGCTCTAGGTGGTTCCCATAACCTTGCTTTGTCTACTATGAGCTGACTCAATTGATATGATAATAGAGAAAAGAGGTCTGAAACAAGCTGGGCTGTACTGGCACGATTTGCATAACCTTTAAATTTGCCATCGTTTGATAGCCAACTGCTCCTAAAAATTCTTATTCAGTTGTCAGCACCAATAACATACTGTACAAACAGCATTCTGCAACTGGACAGGTGGGGAGGAAAGAGGGCATGCATAGTTTATTGCACTTTTATGTTCTGTCAGGAAATGTACTTATTATCAGATTTATAAAGCCAACAATTTGGAGTAGAGCTGCAGGTTCATTCGTGATCAATTGCTATTAGCCACAATGCCTGGCCTGGCATCTTTTCAGGTTCACAGTACAATATCACAGTGTCGGATTACAAGGGACATAAATATTTGGTTCCATAGACTCCTCTCCGATTTAGTTTTGACTGCTAATCACTGGGGCAGGCAGAGGAATCAGGATGGATTAGGAGGGCAGCGGGGGCACAGGGTAGCAGACTACAGCAAACAAAATCAATGTAAGTAGCCTTCCAAACTTTAAATCTGTTTTCAGATGACTCTACGTATTCTTTTTAAACAAATATTAGTGTTGTATCATCCAGTAGGTACAGCCAAAACCTAACAATATAAAAATAGTTCATGTTTACTGTATTCACTAACTATGCTGTCTGTATATACTTTAAGTCAGGTCTGCTTACTTTACTGACTTCATTATTCATAACAAAGAAAATAGCTATGGTGAAAGTAAGCCGCAGCCTACTTGCATTCAAAATGGGATCAACTACGTAAACGTTATTTTTGTGGTATCCAGAGGTTTATATCTAAACTGCCACTTCATATTCTACGTCATGCTCAGGCCAGGTCATTGGTATATGAGTAAAGTGCACAGCCTACTCTTCACATACGGCATTTAAACCATTTTCACTTCGCGTTATCTGTAAAATCTGCTGTGGAAATCACTGAGCCAAACCGGTCGTAAAATCTCACAATTCCACTTTTAGACAACTAACCTCTCTCTCCCTTCCCAACGTTAACTCGAGATGTTTTGTTGCCTTAAATGAATCCTAAATCTCCAAAGTCAGGCGAAGCAGGACCCATTCAACCCTTCTCCTTTGTCCACTTTTTCCACTAGCCAGGGTCTCTGCTCTGTCCCTCCTGGAGCTAAGGATTTGTCTTCCATTCAGCCACCTATTTCCCACAACTTCTACTGCCTGCAGCTGGATGCTACAGCAGAGAAACTTCTAATCAAAGGGTCAGTTCCCGCAGTTAATTTTCATCCAGGGTCATCATACATACCCACATTTTACTCTCCTTCTATTCTGTGCAATTACTTTATAGTGACTATTTGAGCTGGTGAAGATTAGAGGCTTGAAAACGTAAGTTCCATCATTTATGGCAAAAGCATGACATGGATAGCTACAATTTAAACTTTTCTACAATGTTCATTCAACTGTCATCACAAGATGGGAAATCAAATCTCTAAATTAAAGATGATAGGCTACCAGAGTCTGTAGGGCACCTTCTGAGTAGAGATTCTGCTGTTCAAACTCCTCTGTGATGATCTGTTATGAAGTGAACTGCTGCCTAATAACAAGGCGGCCAACACTGCCAAAATAATGGAAAAAACCGCTTCTACAGAAGATATTCTGCGTAGGTGCCAGTGGGCAAAGGGTCCAGTTCTTTGTGTACCTCGTTTGTAACAGATAACAAAGAAGATATCTTAAGCTAAAACGTGTTATCAAATCTTTCCATCTACATAAAGCTCGCTTTTTGTATAACCTCTAGGTAGACTACAAAAATTGAACTGGAGATTGCAGACAAGGTACAACACACAAAAAGACACATGGATCAGTATAAACCATTAATATTCATGAATGTTTTAAGTTCTCCATGGCCATAATCGATATCCAATGAAGTTAATGAGATCTTTCCATTGATTCCAAAAGACACTGGGTTGAGTCCAGAGACAACAGTATCACATTCTCTGCAAGCATGCCAGCTGATAACACATACGTTGATAAGCTGCTACCTCCTATCCAGAATTTCAGCAATGAACAAAAGATACGTTATCTTATTTCAAACTGGTTTTGCAAAATGAGCGATGTACTGTTACAAAAGTCAATACAGAGCCTTTAATATCTTTAATTTTAGAGCAGTCAAGGCCACAGTAGTGACTTGCAATGCTAATGATAAATAAGGCAATCATTATTTGTTTAAGGAAGAAATGAAAAAACTGTTACCCTCCCAAAACGTTGAGATTTTGTTTTGTTTTAACTTTGAGCCTCTAGAAAGCAGTGCTTCAAACTCTTATGTCTTCTAACACATCTAAGCCCATCCAATAGATTTAATCACTGATAAGTAGAGTTATAAGTTCAAACTGGCCTTGACCTTGGGCAGTATGACATTATCTGAAAACCATTAATGGTCTGAAACTAAAGGAAAAGCTCATTAATAAAAGCAAAACCGTACAAAGGTAAAAAAATAAAAAGAAAAAAGGAGGTTTTATTAAAAGTATTGATCATGACCTAGGGCACTACAGACATTGATCTTCCCACATCTCCACACGAAAAAAAAGTTAAGCCAACAAATTATTGATCTATTATGAAACCTGCTGAACAAGCCATACATTTAATTTCTGACAATGAAAAAAAATAATCACACCAAATCAGAGCAAAGAGAAAATACATTTCTTAAAAATTATTAGTTAAAAAAATTACTATCTGATTCATTTAATAAAATAGCCACCCTGATATTATGATTGGAACCTAAGTCTCGGGAAAGGAGAAGCCTATGCACTGTAGTCCTTTAAAGCACTGGTTTCAGATTTCCACTCATTAAACCATATGCTATTAAGGACAAACGGGAAGCATCCAATGCTGAATATTGCAGCAACACAGAATGCAAGTATAGAAACGGAAAACACTGAACTTAAACCATAAATCTAATAAAAAGTTTGCAGGATAAGTATTTTATATGAAACAGAATACTGTAGTTCTGGATTTTCTTCAGTTTGTTCAAAAAGTCAGAAAGATGTATTTAGACTGACATAACATTGTAGATGCAAAAACAGTCGCTGAAAAACTAAAAGTCACCAGAATTTCTTATCTGGTGTACAAGGAGAGGGGTAGGTGTCGTTTTCAGAAAACAGGGGATAACCTTGACGAAGCTGCACCAATTACACATACATGTGAAAAGCACAAGTTAAATGTGGAAGGCTGTCGTCACTAGTTCCAGTGCTTCCCAGTTACTGGATGACCAATTCTGCTGTCTCACCATTCTTTTAATATAGTTCTATGATAAAATCGGTGGTTTTCAGCATCTGAGATGTCAAAGAGATCATTCCCCTTCTGATAGTATATTCATGGCTCTGTCCCTCTATTCTTTGCTCTTTGCTTTGCAGATGTAATTCTACAATACTACCAGCCGATCCTTGTGCAACTTGCCTTCCAACTTTGGAACGACAGTCTTCGTTGCTAGACGGAAGTTCAAAACAACGTTTTATGCCTCTGAGTGAGGCTCCACAGCCACTTCAGCCGCTACAGTTTGCGGGTACTATAGCCTCATCCTTGTCTCCTACTGCAAATGCTGCATTCTCTCCTCCCGTGCTGGCACTAGTACCCATCTGGACCCTGCACCGAGCTGGTTCAGAGAGCTCAATACCTTACCAGGGTAGGTTTCTGCCAGCCTGTGCAGATTGCTGAACTGGTTCCCTGTGCGGGCAGAGAAGTGCTGGCAGTACAGGGGAGAAGTAGGGGATGGAAATGCTTGTCCTAGGAGAAGTCAGTGATTTCTGGCTTTTCTATCAGTTTCAGACTGCCAGGGACCCACGACTTTTATCTCGTGCTCTGAGAACTACGTAGCCACAGAACGAAGGTGAACTCTCATTCTTCCGTGACTGCCCAGAACAGTAGGGGCCTGCCTTGATAACCAGAAGGCTCAATTACTACAATTCTTTCTTCTCAGGATTTCTGGTAGGTAGTTCTGGTGCTTTGTTGTTTGAGCAAACAGAATAATATTGTCCCGATTTGATTTTTTATGTATGAACCACCTCACAACTCACTCAGGTCACCAGTAAAATGGTACCGATTTTAAAGTATTACAGCCATGTATACAGGAGGCATCAGAAATTTATGATAAAGTAATTCTATGTGGATGCTCTAACCGAGGAATATCATCACTGGGAAGGTCTCATTTCTCAAAAAAATGAAATAAAAAAATTAAGCTACCGTGTACTAAGCCTACTTTCTTTCCTGAACAAGAGTGCCCATTTGGGATTTAACGGCACCTGAATTGATACCTTACTGTAAATTCATTCAACTTTGCTCTCCAGAGTGAAGCAAGACAGGCCTCAAGTGGTTTAAGAGATGGCCTTATTGAAATCCCGCTTGCTAAGTCCAGTCTTGATGTTAACTGCGCCTACCTGTTACAGGTAGCACCTCCAGGCTCTCTCTATATGATTTCTAAGAGGAGTTCTTCAGTGTAGCTTGTGCCATCTTCTTGTGATACATTTAGACTCATTTGGGATAGTAAAAACAAAAGTTGAGCGTGAAAAATTGCAAACGTGTCTGACATTAATGGGTTATAAAATGTCAATCACTGTAAAAAAGGTGCACATACAAAACCAGTTCTAGCTTTAAATACACAATGATGGGCTCTAAAACCACCTATTACCACACCATAAAGAAAATTTGAAGTTACAACAGATAATTCTATGAAAATGTCAGAACAATCATCAGTGGCAGCCAGAAAAGCAAATAAAATGTTAGGAATTATTAAGAGAGGAATACAGAACACAAAAGGAGGCAACAGAATTAAACCACTTTGCAAACTTCTCAGACACTTGAACATTCTGGTCCCTCCTTCACAAAGTGCATGGCAGACCTGAAAAAAGGTGTAGGGAAGGGTGGACCGGAGTGCCAGAATCACGGAGCAAACAAAGAACAAATAAACAGAGTAGGAAGAGAGCCTGGAAAAAAGACTGGCGAAGGGGAGATAAGCAGGAGTTCTGCAAAATCAAAAGTAACGAGATGTTGTCCATGGAATTATTACAGACTGGCCATGCAATACCAGCAGCAGGAGGTAGTCAGTAACATTCTTAAGTGGCTGAATTCAAACAAATAAGGGGAGGCATTTCCTCACGTAACACAGAGTCTGTAACGCTCATTACCACAAGGCATTACGTATGGTAAGAGCCTATTTTGGCCTATTAAGCACAAAGACAACATCCCTAGTTCAGAAACTCCCAAGCTACAGACTGCTGGAAGCTAGGAGAGCGTAACATGCAAGTATGACTGTAGATCTGTTCTGGTTTTATCACCTTTTACAAGCACCCACTACCGCACACTGTTGCGGATACCAGGTTAGACGGACCTTTGGTCTGCCTCAGTCCTGCTCCCACTCTTTCACTCTCTATTCACTCTCCAACATCATATAATTTCTACCACCTAAACAGTGGATTTGCATATTAACAGTTATGCCTCCAAGAATGCTTTTTAGAATTATGGTACAAAAACGTATATCCACGTATTTGTATTTGAGAAACAAATACAGAAATTCTTCTGTGCAAGAGGAAATGCTGCCTAGTCCTAAGGAATGGGATAGGGGCCCATATTTATTGCCCTTCAACAAACACGCGTTTTTCACAGCTTAAAGGGGTAATTTTCCCCTGGAATGCCAGTACGTAAATTCATTGTCGCACTTGAAATTCAGACTAGGTCTAACGAGAGACACAGTCTTGTCTTGAAAATTCCTTATTCCTAGTGATTATACACAAACCCATGATTTCCCAGCTTCACTCAATTTCTGAGTTAAGCTGGAGCATTAACACATTAGACTAGAAAAGATCTTTTTTAGAAATCAGCATGAAATTACTGGAACACACACGCACACAAATTACATACATACATATATGTATTTTCACATATACGTCTATGTATTCTTTGAGATGCAATAGTTGATATATTTTTAAGTCCAGTTAAGACACTGGTATCCAGGAATTTACGTTTTAATAACGTGTTTCAGGTGTGTAATAAAATGCTCAGACCTCCTCCCCCACACAGCATGAAATCATGAATGGTCTCAGTTACAAAAAGGTATTACCAGCTTTGCTATTCATTAATCCCTATCAACAAATCTTCATTACTAATTTAGGTTTTGTGGTTTCCCAAGTCACAACTACACTAAAAATAATTCTGTTGGGCTTTCTAGCTCATTTGTTATGCCATTAGCGGACTAAAATTTCTTTTTTTCCCCTAAATCCATTTTTGTTCTCTAAACTTTTATTTCCATTTGTGAATATAAATGGATAGGCAAGAGTGAAAGTGTGTAAACCCGTGAAAAAGAGTACACACTGTAATAGAACCCAACTACTATTTCCCTAGGTCCACCACACTACTTTTGTTTGTGTAAACGCGTAGGAAGGCTGGCTGATAAAAAGAGCTAGTCAAGGTCTTCCTGTCTGGAAGGCTAAGCACGAAAGCTGCGAGAAGTAACGAAAAAAATAACACTTTTTCTTGCTTCTTAGAGGAGAACACACAGTCCTCAGTAACTTACAGAAAGAGGAGCTGCAAACAGGCCGACCACGAAATGTCACCAGTGTCAATAGTAATAAATACTTATATGTTTTATAGATAGGCTTACAAGGTAACATGCTGGTCTATGATTGCAGCACAACCTGACAAAGAAAACCTACTGACCTCTGTTTAGAGTAAGTTGTATGCTTGAACGTCAGCCCTTTATATTCTCCCCAAAAGCACACAGCACCACGCCACTGTGATTTAAGAACGGCTCTTAAAATATCTCCAGTTTCCACAATTTTGACAACCCTTCTGAAAGAAACGGTGTAAAAACTCTTCTTCTGAAATGTTCTAAGATCCAAAATATCCTTACGAAACAAAAGAAGCTTCATCATTCATAAAAAACATACCACCCATACTTTTGTTCTTACTTTCATTTAGATCAGGTTTTGGTTCTATCCAAACATACAAAGTTTTAATTTACGAGCGCATCTGCATATATTACCTTAATAAGCGGTTGCACTGGGTGACACCAACATCCACTCAGTTCAGTATGCTGTTTCAGATACCACATGCAGGCAAACGCCTAGTATCACTCCAACATCAAAAGCTTGGTAGACAGGCTTTAAAATTTGGTAACGTTGCAAATTTTATTGTGACGTACTCATTTGGCTATATTGCACGTGCTGTTTAATTTACGGAACAGATTAAGTATCAAGTAATAATAACAAGTAGAAATTCACAAAACTATTTCAGTATGTAGTACGTGGTAGGTGTGCTAAGAAATTTTTAGGGGGAACATTTCTCATTCTACCACATTTGCCAGCGCTGCTAATGCATTTCCTGAAACATTCTCACTGTATCCCACAAACTGAAGATGTAAGCGGCTAGTGAGCCCTAACTAAGGTGAGTTTAATGCTCGAATCCTTCAAAAAAATCCATTTTTACTGCCACATTCTAACAAACGAGGTTATTACAAACGCGCCCTTAACAGAGGTGGTCTTGCAAACACCGGGGGAAGGAAAGAATGGAAAATTCTATGTTCACGTCTGAACGTGCCAGATTTCATCATTCATAACTTGAAAAATGCTGAAGTGATTTTCTTTAAATTTGGATTGTTTTTCTTTCCTCTATTAGAGCTATAAAACAAGCCAAGTTTAAAGTTTGTAGCTTCAGCTGTTTTTGAATTATGCAAATATTTCAATATAAAAGTATGTTTTTCCATTGCTGAACTGATTTTGCTCAGACTGCCTGAAGATTTCCCTTTGGGCCAAGACCAGTCACAAAATTTATCTGACTAAAAGCAATTTGTTTAAAAGTGTTATGAGCAACTCTGTAAAAGGGATAGCTTTCACAGCATTTGATTCTGACAAATGTTATAGCACACATATAGATATGACATATATGTTCTTGCCAGAGCTTGTGATTTTTGGTGCGATTCTTAAAAGCTCCAGCTGCTGAAATCAGGAGATTGCATGTGTTCTTTAGCTCTCCTCCCTTTCCCAGCATATGTATTTTTTGTGGTTACAGAAAAAAGTATTGAAACATGAAATGAATGTATCCCATAAGCTCAGGGACCCTCAGACAAATCCAGAATCTCAGGCCTGGAAAGAGGGATATGACGGAACAAGGCTGTGGTAGTGGGACCAGAGTCTTGATAGCCAAGTCATTCCCAGTATGAACGAGGAGCATCCACACAAGGAATTAACCCAACACCGTTCCTCAAACGAACTTCTCTGGTAAGCAAGTTCACAGATGCTGTTTTCAGTTACCAGTACCTTTCCCAAAGCATAATCCTCTGCACTGAAAGGTTTTGTCACAGGTGTCTCTCACAGGCTACTTTTTTTCAAGAGAGTTTTATCAAAATTCAGTAATGTTGCGGACCAATGCTAGAGAAAGTTACGTTTTTGTCAACGCTAATTCTTACGGTCACTGAGAAGATCCAATGCCTTCAAGTTCTTCACTAAAAACGTAAAATTTGATATCACTGAAAAAATGCAGCTCAGGTAGCCCAGAGAGGCTGTAGACGCCCCATCCCTCGCAACATTCAAGCTCAGGCTGGAGGGGCTCTAAGCAACCTAGGCTACTTGAAGATGTCCCTGTTCATTGCAGGGGGGGTTGTCTAGATGACCTTTAAAGGTCCCTTCCAGCCCAAACCATTCTAGGATTCTATCACATGAAGAGGAACACTTCAGACAACAATCACTTGCACATGCTCTGTGGAGCCTTATTAGAAGCTTACAGCTAATTTAGTCAACCTTTCGTCTGCCACAGCTCCTGCGTGCCAATCCTAAACACTCCTTTCCTTTCCTATAAAATACACTGATCACATTCAGCTTGAATTTGAGTTTGCCTCTTCCTTGCAATTACTCCTACTGACAGAGAACAGGAAGGAAGGGGAGAGAAAAAGGGCCTTGGGGCTGGAGTACCGTGACAGAGGAGATACGAACAGACAGTAGCAAGACCCAATGCGCTTCATGATAGAGATAGAAATTTTTCCTCTGAAAACACAAATAATTCAGACAGCCAAAGAAAGTCGACTGACAAATGGGAACAGCTTAGACTGGGATTGCTGATGCGGTTGCTGCTTCTCACTATTTTCATTATCTGCTCCGGTTGCATGGACCTCTAAGTTGCTTGTCAATCCGTGCCCGAGTGCCTACAATTCGCGGTCTGTTTGACACGAGCCACCAGTGCTATTGGTGGGCATTAAAACAATGGCGTGTAAAGCACAGCAACTCATAAGATGTCTAAACATCTTTGCAGTTCGGCCGGGCCAGATTTTTGGAGGAAGCAGGCGTTTTAGCTGTCTCAGTCTAAACTCTCTCCCTCGTCTGTAAGAGCTATATTCTCAGAACTTTTTGCTCAATCTTTCTTTCCTTTTGGTAACAAACTGCGCCTTTCTGCCCTATGCTCTACTCCTCAAATACTTGTTGATACTTCCATTCTTTGAAAGGTCCAGGAATCAAGAACTGTTGCTGTAGTCCTCTCGACATGTAATGATTAGCTATAGCTGGCTTCTTCATCCCACAAACAAAAAAAAGAAGGGGGGGGGGGGGAA
>VZSC01012629.1:0-45524 GCA_013398225.1 Steatornis caripensis | reverse complement strand
ACCACAAATAATCCACAAATTAACTTTAGTATTGCAAACCTATTTCTTGCCATTCTTTTTCATTTTTTTTTAACATTAGGGAAAGTAAGAAGGGGGGGGTGAAATGCCACATCTAATTTCCAGCACATATGATTCTGTGCTCTTTCACAAATGAGTTGGCAACCTGCAACAACCCTTTTTATCCATCTTACTTCCTCTTACTCCAGCCAGAGCTGTATCAAAGTGTATCCCCCCCATTATTATCCCCAATTCAGCCTACACACAACTCGTGGAAGAGGTGCACTCCTCCTCTGGTAACCCAGCCCCTCTCAGCCCAGCCCCATGCCTGCCTTGTCCTGGACAGTATGCAGAGGCTTTGACAAAGCAAACAGACCTCTGTTAAGGATGCTCTTACAGCCTCAGTGTTGCCTATCTCACCTTGCTATGTGTGGGCAGGGGGAAGGGAAAGGAGGAGGGGGCGGCCATCTGGCCGTGCTTCTTCAAAGAGCGCAGCCTGATCCAAGCCATTCGCTTTTGCTCCCGTGGCTCACAGTAATGCTGCTCCGTGCTGCTGCCAGAGAGCAGAGACCTTTCCATGGGGAAAATGGGGAAGGAGAGGATGAACACAAAGGTAGAAAACCCACAAAGGCCAAATTCACCTTGGAGCCTTTTACTCTCATACCCGTAAGCTCCAGCTCTGTCCTGCACTCTTTCAGACATAAACTAAGACCACTGGAATATGTGACCTGCCCAACAGCTGATGCAGGATGATTAAAGGCAGCTGTGGAAGGAAAGAGGGAGTGGAGTCCTTTGCCTGGATACTGATCCCCTCTGGTTGAGTCACTACTGACAGAATCTTCTTCCCAACAGTAAACATGCTGTTGTTCTTCTTCTTATTATTATTGTTAACCTGGACACAACATAAAGCAGAAGGTACCAACAAGCGTATTCAAATCCACAGCTGACTTTGCAAATACTATTTTAATCTAGGCACAAACTCTTTGAGACCATTTCATTTCCTCAGAAAGGCAGGATAAACAACCGCACACAGCCTGCTTCTTCAAAAAAAGTACTCCTCTTCTGCGCATTAGAAAAAGGAAATGAATTTTATACTGGTAGCTACTTCTAAATGCAGTAATACTTCCAAAGATCATTTAGAAACTTTTTACACTTTCCACTGCAGGTTTCAAAGCATAACTCGGCTTAATTAGTGTTGAAATAAGTGTGCTAGCAGCACTCTATGCCATTCTGTGGTATCGTCATATGCTAAATTAAGGGCCGCATTTTCCTTCCTTCATTATTATTTCAATGTGAGAAGGTGGGAAAAAGGTGATCCACACCAAAGGAAGGAAAAAGGGGGAAAACAATAACAAATTGGTATCTCTTTCGAGAGTTGCCCCACAGGCCAAACATTTTTATGTTCTTAATCATTATTAAATGACTTAACATGACACACAGAGCCTGGCGAATGATTGCATCCTGACATGAGAACGAATTACAAATGAAATGAAAGATCAAGCTGTATTAGAGGACTGCCTCTGGGAAATGAAAATCTTTAATTCTCTTTTATTATTGACATTTATTTGGCTGCCATGAATAACAACATAGCAAAGAGATTCAGCTATGCTTGTGCACTGAATAGCTTATCCCACGGCTCAAAACTGCCTTAACATTTATCATGTTTGCTTTTGTAGCTGACACCATTGCATACACTCTCTATCCATCTTGCATTTATCATGCATATGAAGTGCATTCTCTAATTTAAGTTCATTTCACAGCGAACAAACAGCTAAGATTAGCAAGTGTCAGTCCTCAAATAAGCTCCCAGTTGTAAAAATATCAAAGAAGGGATTAATGGATTTGTTAACAACTCCAGTTTGAAGAATAAAATAAGTATACAGTGAAAATTAAATAAGTGCACAGGAGGGTTACGTATAAGATTTAGGTTTACGACTGTTATTACTAGCTCATGTACAAAAACATTTTTATACTGCTATTTTTCAGCCAACCGTACAATACTCAAGTGGAATGTCTCCATATGGGTCATTCGCGTAACGCAGTAACTTTCTGCAAGCAACACTTCCATCATTATTCAGTGAGATACACATAGCCAACTCTCAATGACTGCTTTCTATTTCCTTTAAACCAGTCTGTAGCTAACAAAATAGGGGAAGCAGCAAACTATTGGGGAAATCATTCAAACTGCTGCTGAGAGTGATCTACGTAGCAGCGACACACCTACTTAGTGCCTAGTCCTGCAGCCACAGTCTGAAGCCAATTCTGATTTTGAGACAAATATCACAGGAGTAAGCGCTGGTCCCTCAGGTGCAAAGCTTCCTCAACTTCACTCGATTTCCAAGGGAGGAATTCAGCCCTGACTAATAACTTACCTTGTGAAGGTACGAACGACTAAAATGGCTTGCCACAGCACATGTTTTTAATAGCTTTATTTAGTCTAGAAGCATAGGTGGACAGAATTAAAGAGACTGTCAAGAGGTAGGCAGTCATGTTTATAATGCTTAAATATGTGCATCGTACATCACCAATTTAGACAGCACAAACTACTTGTATCCCTGCTAGAACACCTTTTTCCCACATACTCCTTTGAGAATAGCAGAGCAGACGGCTGAGAAAAGCTAGCAGTGAGACTTTCTGCTCAAAGCAAAAAAGCCTGGAAATTCACTTAGTACTGGATTTCACTTCCTCCTCTTCACAAATGTTTAAATATACTATACTGTTGCACAGCTGTTCTCAGCAGGCATAGTGTGTTCTTGTTTGCAGCAAAGATGGCTACACAGATAAAATCTCAAGTCATAAAAATCTGAGTAAAACCAACTGGATCAATATTTCAGATCTATGTTATAAAAAAAAGAACTTAAGATGTTCAGAATTAAGTTCTCAGGCATTCCTGTGAAATATTAACTTCTCAAATCCAGAATCTTATAACAATTAAAAGCATAACAGATGAGAACATGGACTAACATCAAAAGGTAAATGCTCCAGCTACCATTTAACAGTTATAATTCGTAAAACCACAACTTGCAATTTATTACCTAGAATATTTACTGTAAAGCGACAATGGAGATTTGAAAAATATACCTGTAGCCAGTACAGTGTCATCTTTCCCCTGGGTAAAGACTACGATTCGTTGCCTTTTAGTGTTCACCTTTGGCAGGGCTTGTGTCTTCCGGGCTATCTCTTTAATGTCTTCAGTCTATTAATAGAGAGAAACAAAATTCTTGTTACCAGCATACTGGAGCGGCGAGAGATCAGAACTTCATTAGCAGATTAAAGATTTATTTTCTTATGACTAGGTATAAAATAGACTTTATTGTCAGCAGAGGAAGATTTTTAAGAGGAGCAGTGCTTTATTCTCCTAAGGGTTTATGTACTACTATGAGACCATTGTTTTTAATCTTGATAATGATAGTTCAGCTATTCCAATTGCTGCAAAACTGCAAAGCTAACAAAGGAATTACAGAGCATTTCCTAATGAGCAATTAGCGGGTTTCTTTGCTGCTGACTGGATTCTAACCTTACCTATCATAAAATTAAAAATAAAATTGGCAAGAGAATACTTTGTATCAACTCTGAGCCCGATTTTCACCTGATTTAGCCAGGTTTTATAGTACTATAACCCCTCTGATTTCAGCAGGATTACAAATACCGTTTCTCTAACTTCCCTACAGCAATTGATCTCAGCAAATGAGCTGACTGTACCCTGCAGCACCTCAGAGGGTGTGGAGCCCAGGCGAACGTGCTCTGTGCTCACTAGCTGGTGGCATAACTGAGGTGCGGGGAAGCAAAGGGTGAAAGCTATATTCAGTGGGGCACAGAACAGCCCCGATTTTCTGAAGTAAGGCTAAGCTGCAAAAATTTCAGGAATCTTTGCTTTGCAGGGACCTTGTCTGCACACCACAGTCCACGTAGCTAGGAACAGGGAATCTGGTATACCGAACCAAACCTCTCATCCATCCAATGTCTTTGACAGCAACAAGTTGGAAATGTTTCATTTCGTGTAAGAAACTCTAACAGCATTTGTCATTAGAATATGAATCCTTCCTATTCTCATAGTTGCCCTATGATCTGAAACACAAGGATTTACATTTCTAATTCACTTAGTTTTCAATCTAATCTAAATATAGGTGTTCCTGTTATTTGTATAAGCAACAAATCCTTTTATAATGTCATGCGGGAAGCTTTAGTTCTCAGATTTATCTCAAGTCAGTACACAATAAACCACAAATAATCCACAAATTAACTTTAGTATTGCAAACCTATTTCTTGCCATTCTTTTTCATTTTTTTTTAACATTAGGGAAAGTAAGAAAGACTGTAATTATTTTCTGTGCTTCTTACGAAGTCCCACTTTATCATATCTGTGTTATATAACACCATACTTTTTTTTTCCCCTCAGTTTTCTCTTGCGTACAAGCAACTGTAGTGAAACATAGCTGACTTGGTGAGGGTCAAGTGTTAAACACACGAAAGCATAACAATACTTTCTGCACTGTTCTGTGTCCTGTTTGTTATGAATCCCAACTCATTTTTTAACACAACTACATAATGAATAGAGTTCATTTACAAAGCTGCCCAGAGTGGTTTCAAGTAATTTACCAGAGTTGTTACCATTAATTTATATTATTAATAAATTGATTTTTATCTTTCAAAATCAGCATACAGTGTTCTTTTGAAACTCAGGTACAGTATGTGCCATTTTGACTGCAGCTGCTGATTTTAACAAGAGATTGATTATTTTTCATCAGCAGGTCCGTTAAACACTTGCTGATTTTTGATAATCTCGGTGATTTTCAAGCCCTTCACCTTTCTTATGGACAGAGAACATGCCTGGGCTATATACTTACCAGTGTCTATTGATGTGAAAATTATCTAGCTCTTTTGCAATACTCTTAGGCTCCCTTTAATTTCTCCCCCAACTCTGGTAGTCAGTGAGCCCATTCATTTATACAGATTTGCCAAACACAAAAATAACTTCCCCTTACTTAACGGTCACTTCACCTCTTCTCAAAATTCTCTCATACTTTTCATTTCCACATACTACACTCTCATTTGGGTTACTTCTTCCTTCCTCCTGCTCAGTCTGTTAAGACAGCTTTTAGAAGGCAACATCTTCTACCGGGGAAGAAAGGGAAGAACCTTGAACCCCTCTGCGTGGGCTGAGGACAGCGAACAGGAGCCATCTTTCCCCTAATTCTCAAAAAGCGAGGAGCGCCTTAAAGATGCCAGAGGAAAAACCTGAAGTTACTGCTCTTTTGTTTTGAAATGTCTTTTTAAGAGATTTGTGAATAGCAGGTATCAGCTGGTGGCACAAGCTGGTGAACAGGGGATGGATGAACAATTACAGCCCTCCAGCTTGCTAATATGAAGGCTTCTGAGGGTCCACCTGAACTCTGAACCATGTCGGGCCTTGACAATTAAGAGACCCATGAACTAGAAAATGCAATAAAGCATCATGGAGATCAAAAGGAAACAGGAGAGAGGGGTTTAGTTTTTGCTAAGTAGGAAGCGGCTTCTTGTGACTTTATTAAGCACATTTGCAATCGAAGAGCTTGCAGACGCTTGTGCATTGTATTTACGTGTACTTTAAATTTTAAAAGGAAAGCGAGGAAGTTATAATAGGAGAAAATTGCATGATCAAGAGATGATTTCACCAGTTTAAGGAAGAATAAAGATGAACTTATATGAGGGAAAGAGGACCCTGAGGAAAGAGATTAGCGAAGAATGACGGTAAAGGATGAAATAAAGCAGACAGTGAAAGAAAGCAAAAAGCGCATATGTTTTCAGTAAGAATTAAATATATATATGAGAAGTGTGTAACAGTAGAAGGAAGGTATTTAGGGGAAAGAAGGCAATTTTTTAAAAAGCAGAAATGTCAAAACAGAGTGGTTTGAAGATTTGTGTCTGATGGGGCAAAAGTAACTGAACGGCATCTTCCACGAGAATTAACTTGGCCATTTTTAGTTAAAATCACTTTCTATACTAAAATTTTTCAAAGGAAAAGAACAAAATAGAGCTTATATAGCAGAAGAGACGCAACCTCAGTGTTGAGGAGGCTTTAATTTTTCTGCATTGCACGTCCGCCTTACCATTTTGTTGTATTTTGAACATACAAGTGTGACATTTAATAATACGTGAATATTTACAGCTTAAGACTGCAGAGGTACTGTCAGACAAACATCGTGAAATGTTGCCATCTCCTACCTCTCTTCAGGATATAAATACTATTTTCAAATGGCTGTAATGAACAACATTTGTTTCGCAATCACTTGTACTCGCGCACTTACCGACACTTTCTTATACATCCTGTACCTACAGACATGGCTGAATGCTAGGACTGTACCGGTTCGCGTCCCCAAGTTCACAGGATACTCACACATATCCAGTCGTACGTTTCAATCTGGTTTTAAAAAGCTGACATACAAATCTCACAAAAGCACGATTTGCCTGTTGACACTACACCTGAAAAACTTGGCACGTGGCGTTCATTCCAGCAAGGAAGTGGAATATATGCACGCAAAGAAAATACATCAGATATCCCAGGATCAGGTAGAGGTATGTGAAAAACTGCATACAGTTAGAACTGCCAGTCAAACTATATCTTCTGATCTTTGCCTCTAAACACATACACAAGAGCTGGGACTATCATATCCCTGACCTAAACAGCCATAAAGCCATTGAAAACAGTAGGCCTGTGCAGCGGACCTCATTAACTTGAAGGCCTAAATTTGGTCCAGGGTACCAAAACTCTCTAATTTTGTTCCCCAACCAATATAGATTTAGGAGGAGACCTCCGCCTCTAACACGAAAAGTTAGTTTGCATGGCAGCTGCTACTAACGCCTTAGATACATACAGCTCCATTCACTTCACTTTACTTCTTGGGTTGACAGACAGAATTGAACCCTAAGTTTTATGCTAAAGTAGGACCATCTTTTCCTAATGCCTACATAGAACAAACAGCAAGTTACCATTTTGTAAAAACAAAACCTTTGTCCTCGCAATTTTGTTATTTGAAATATATTACAAACATTCAGTTAAAATACACTGACAATCGCTCTAGCACTTTAAGGGGAACCAAGTCCAAAAGCTTCCGTGGGATAAAAATTGTGACTATTGTAATGTATTACTGAGATGGTTGCAACATACAGCTAGGGTGAAGCACAGTCTTCAGCGACAGGGAACTTACTATTTATTTAATAGTCTTAAAGCGTCGTAGAACATGAAATTCACAAAAAAGAAAACACTGATGCACTCCAGGAAGAGACTGCATTTGAAATAATATTCTACTTCTGATTATTATAGATAAGTGCTGGTCAGGAGATAAAAATGAAGGAAATGACAGTCTTCAAATATCGTGACTGATTTTACAAAAATATGTTGGATTTCAGCAAAGTACAATGGAAACCTAATTCTTGGTAAGGTGAAGCATAAAAATAAAAACTCCTCTGAAGATGGTTTCTCATATAAAGAACAAAACATTTGTGTCACAGAAGTGTTTTCTCCTGCTTATGACAAGATTTTATTTCTTCAGAAAAGGTGTATTTTTCCTGAAGTTGACTTGACTGAACTTTTTTTGCAAAAATTGTTTCACATTACTTAACTCGATCAATATTTAAAAGATGCGTTTTTAGTCCACATAAACTGTTGAAATTACTGGCAAGCAGAAAAGGAGGCGATTTAAACAAAAAAAAGCTAGTCACAACTGATTTTTTCATGCTAGAAGACTTCTGATGATTTTTGTTAAAAAATAAAACTGAAACCCAGCTACCAGCAACTTTTCATCACTTCTATGACAAATATCCTCTTGATTTTTGCTCTGGTCATGCCAGTGCTTCACTTTTTCAAATTTCGTCAGTTCTCTATTCTCGATATAAATTGTACAATCAGTTTTACAAGCTTTTGAGAGTTACTGGAAATTTTTCTTGTTTTAAATTGAAAGGCTAATTGAAGCTCTTTAAGTTTCTCCAAAGATACTTTACTAGTAGCGTGACTTTTTTTTTTTTTCCTCCACAGCACAACGGGAAAACCAAACGGTGGACACTTATCAAGTTTGACACATCTCTGTCAGTAAACTTGACGTGCGAGTTGTTGCCAAGCAAGGGGGTAATAAGAGATAAGATCATAATCATTGCGCACTTTACTGATATGCTGTAATCAAATGTGGCAGGTTTAGGATGTTCAGAAAGAACTGTGCTAGAATCTCTGAGCAAGCACTAATGGAAAGGTTAATATGATGGTAGTTAGCAGACACCAGCAAAAGCAGTTTGTCACTAGAACTGAATTTAAACCAGGCACATTCAAAGTCTGTAGCTCAAGGGGGCAATAAAAATATAGAATGGGTAGACTTAATACACTACTTCCTTTCTTTTTTATTGTCTAGCTACCAGAGGGTACCAATAATTTGTTATGCTTCATATTATATTTGGAGGCATCTGTGAAATTCATTCATTTGATAGAATAAACTCAAAGTGTATTTTTATGCTAACAATACAGATTATACAAATGAAAATTGACAGTGATAAAAAGTCTTGATTTCTACAAAGCCGCCACATGAATTTGGGAAAGATAAAACGAAACGGGAAAGCCCTCAGTTTTAATATCTGAAACACTGATGGCACTGATGTACCTGCTGGTGTATGGTTCTAAAGAAATCTCAATTGTAGAACAAAAGCTGTCAGTCTTTCCCTCTTTTTTTTTATATGCAACCATCCACACACAAAAGTGGCACGCTCTTAAAGCGATGCGGTTTGAATTGCGCAGCTTCTATGATTTATGCAAAACGGGTGTTGAGCAGTCAAACTCCTATCTATTCTTCTACATTGCAAACAAATCAATTAAGGTGAGTCTTATTCCGGTGAAAAACCACGTAAGACGATTTATGCGCGCTCAGTTCTGCAATTCAGATTCCAGCAAGACCACTTACTATCTGCAAAATTAGCACAACCGTTTGTTGTCACATCAATTACAGTATTTAAAATCTGCCTGTTTGAATTCAGCATTAGAGACCCATAGCTGATAGCTCTCCAGATTAAGTTATCTGAATTTAGCCAATGGGAGATGCTATTCAAATAAATAATACCTCCGGAAGATTAAATCAAAAGCTCTGAAAACCACTGTAAAATCAACAGTGTTTACTTAAAGAAAGTAGAGGATCATGCATTTTTAGAGCACAGATGGAAAACACCAACTTGAATATGTTTTGAAACACAAATTCCACACTACCGCTCCTAAAAGAAGCTGTTTGTGGAAGCATGGTTTACATTAATCAGTACCTAACAATTTCATACGCAACCTTTCTAAAATTCATTTGCATAATGGTAATCCGCGTATGGCAGGGTTTAAGTTATTTAAGCGGTGTTATATTTCACTATTTAGTCTTGCTTCACCACTGCTTTAGCAGTGAATCCTCACGGAGTGTAATGCAGCTAATGAGGTAGCTTTTTAACTGAACAAACTGACAGGTCCCATATCTGCAGAGGCAGCTTGAAACCGTGCCCAACCTCTCGGCTTCCCAAGAGGCTTTTCAAAATTCAATAAATAACATCTGTAGGCGATGTTGGGTGCAGACCTAGCAGAGTGCGTCATAACACTGAGCTGGCAGAACAAAGAAACCATGACGACTGCCAAGTTTCCATGGCAACCGCTGCGAGGCTTGGAGAGTATAATAGCACATCAATCATTGTCCAAAAGAACTTCATTATCAGCAAGAAAAAAACCCTTTAGGATCTGTTTAGTGTGCAATTGTGGGTTAACTCACCTCAAAGCCTTGCTCTCTAGCAAAAGTGGCAGCTTCCTGCAATAATAAAAAAAGAACAGTTAATTATAAAGTGCTAGATAATGAAGAAATAACACATTTTGAAACTCATTCAGCCAGTTTTCCTTTTACACGATTATCTCAATATACCCATATACAGTTGTTCAATTCTGATAGTCGCACCAAAAGCTTCCCCCTCCTTCCCTCAAGCCTAACAACAGTACAATGTCAACACACTTCACAAGTTCAAATAAAGAAGGTACAATATGTTTTTTCCAGGCAAGTAAAGTTACTCTGGAGAGAGGACTCTGACTAGGAAACCACTACTTCAAATCCAGACAAACATCCTTCCGACATATTTTTAATTGAAATTGTATCGTATCTCCGTTTATGTATGCCACAGCGCGGGATACAGGTTATCGAGCCTTTTTAAAAAATCATTTGTCATCTACAGTGCATCAAAAAAAATAGGATGACAAAATCTGTTCAAACCCTTGTGGTGGAATCAGATGAGCATTTTAAAATACTCTGATGTCTTAATCACTGCTTTAGGCAATATAACTATGTCCTTTTCCTGAAAGAACAGAGGAAACATCAGGATATCAGAATGTCCTCATTTCTTATTTATATTAATTGGAGCAATTAAAATCTGTTTTGAAATAAAAGCAAGGAGACAGAAGACAATAGCAATGGTTTTTCCCTTACTCGCTTTCTACCTTAACATTGCAAATATTGCAGAACACCCTCGGTCTTCATGCTTTCATTTGCATTCTTCCAGATTATTTTTGCCAGGTGACATTCATAGAGGGATAAGTCTTGAGCCAAAATGGTGAGTTGATCCAACTAAACAAAAAAACCTACCGTACCAAGCCACTTAAGGTCAGCGTCCCTACGACAGCTTTTAGTGCTGCAGAAAGTACATACTCGCGGACCCATAGGACCTGCCAGTTTGGGGACAATGTAAGAATTTGAAGCGGGTACAATTGATTATAACAATAGTAAGTTGAGGTTAATAAAATGTGATAAGCTGAAAAGCACAGCTCCTCAGGCTGCTTCACTGCAGAAACATAAGGCTGACCGGGTTAGCCTTAGCTGATGTTGACAGAAAAACTGAATCATGGTCCTGACAATCGGGTGCGGGCAAGGTTAGCCACTTTGACAATTTACTTACAATTGAATTCCTTCTTGTACATCACACAGTCAATGACATTTGCTAGCCTGGCTGTCAAGAAGGAGTGTAGGGTTCAAAGATATCATGCAGTGTTTTCCTAAACCAGCATGTGATTAACAAAGCCTATGCTTGTATGAAAAAAGGAGCCTGCAAGCTTCCACTCTGAAGTGATGCGCTTACAATGAACTGCAACACAATCAAGAGAGCCTCAAATGGGACCAGGACACAGAAAAAAAAAAAAAACCAACCCCCAAAATAAGAGAAATAAGGGAGTGATAAGGGCACAGAGAATAAGAAAACGGATTAAAAACTACGTACTGTAGCCAAATTACTTCTTTAACCTCAGGTTTTTGGTGGTGCAATCGAAATCGGAAGTTACACTGATCTGTCCTGAGGGGATTTCTTTAATGTCCCAGTGCAGCAGGACATTAACATCTGCGTTAAACTATTGCTTGGCCAGGAAACTGGACACCAGTACATTCTTACATCTGTGAAATAAAAACTATTCCAGTTAAGTAGTGTTTCCTTATGTGGGAGACTTTGAGAGAATTCATCTTAATTTTCTGTACTGGGGCACCCATGCATAGCACATGTGGTTTGGAAGATCTGGCCCTTCCACAAGAAAGGATAAATGATTGCACATTTGTTAAAAAGTATCTCATCTTCAGATTTTCCTGTTAGACTGTCATCTTTTAGCCTGGTCCGCTGCCCGGCTACATGAATAATGGTAGCTAGCATACAACCATAGATTTTCCTGCAGTTGACCTCTAATCTAAGGGTGTCTGAACACACCAAAGAACAACAGCAATCTTGATTTTCTTCTCTCCCATCAGCCGAACCTCAGAATAACTCCTGAGCAGCTTCTGTCAGTAAGGACTGGGCCCACAGCCCCCTAAGAATCAGCCTCTCTCAAAATTAGATCCCTTGAAGAATTAAGGCCCTTCCAGTGAAAAAGATAATAAAGCTCAAAGCACACGTTCGGAGACTACGGTTTGGTGTTTGCAAAACGGTGAGAAATGTGGGGCAGGCCTTGAATGCCAGGGACAGTTCAAAGTAAATTAACCAGATAAAAGCCATGAGAACCTTTTAGTATCTCTTCACAATAACAGTGAGAACAGGAAACAAGCAGACCCCATCTGTGCAGCCCTAGGGCACCTCATACTGAGCTTCGCGTCTCTAATAAACCAGTCAGGTTAAAATCTAAGTGGCTGTAACATGTGGAGACTGCTAGGGTTACAACGGCCAGCCAGGGCGTTCCCTGATGCAGGTGATAATCAGTATGATAATCACTGTATTTACAGGCTTTCCATTTTATATCTGACATTGGAAATCACGAAGAAGGAGGGATTAAGGAAATAAACAACCTACACAGAAGCTTTACCGCTCCCTGGAGAATGCAGCATTTTCATTCATGCGTGACAGGCGACAACAGCAAAGCAAAACAGCGACAGAACAGAATTTTCTTAGGAGGCTTCATTTCACATCAGGAGTTCTTTCAGTTTTGATAAACTTTAGACATTATTCATTCATTACTCCAACTCAGCATTTTCAGAGCTATTTTCCATTATTGTCTACCACAGAACATCTCATTTTGTAAAGTCCTCTCCCGCACATTTTTACTCTTTCACACTAAACCTATTAAAAACTCACACTCGTTTTTCTACGTAATCTTTTTACTAACCGCGACAGCAAATTTATTGCCATACCACCTAAAGCAGAAACGAGATTTGTCATGAAACATTATTTGGCTTGAGGAGTTCGGGTTAAAAAAAAAAAAAAAAAGCCAAGTACAGTCACACTGAAAAAAACTGCGTACAGCCTTGTTTAATGGGAGTAACACAATGTCACCAAAGTTAACGCACACCCTCTCTTTGCACAATAGTGAGCAGTTTACACAGGAAGGCGAGATAAATTAAAGAGATAACAATAAAAAAAAGACAACTTCCGTTAGTACTGGCTTTGCTGTTATGTTAGAACTCGATTGCTGGCTGAAAACTATTTCCATTCTCGCGTGTATTTTACTGCTGTTGGAGTCCCAGCATCTAGTAAATGGAGCTGCCTATAATCTACACTGGGGCTAATTGTAACAGGACTTGTTAAAATTCTGAGCCCTTTTATCACCGGCAACACAAACTATTTGTTTATGAGTAAACAGAAACATACCCTCCAAACACAGAATTCATTAGCGTCTGCATTCCTAGGAGTATTTGTTAGCCCCCTGCGTTAGAAGAATTTTTATGATTATAGAGTTAAGATGGCTTATAATTGTACGTTCCATTTGCCATAACACACCAAAAGGCACACTATACATTAAATATTCTTGACACATCCAAATTTTTTTTTGTTGGTACCAAGGTTTTATGACGACTTGATCAAATTATAGCCAAAATGGTAACAACATGCACGTTGGGTTAAATTTAATTCATGTAGGCCAACATAAAACTCACGCAGTTGCATCCAACAGCATTTAAAACCACGTATTGCTGAAATGAGCTGACAAAGACTGTTTCAAAAGCACCACCAACAGTATTCTCTACAATGCACGTTTGAACCTTTATACAGAGAAAAGAAGCACTGTAAACTAAATTTGCATTTCATTGCTGAAATCAACATTATCTCATAAAGAAATGATAAAACAGCAGGACAGCAATGATACCCTTGCACACTGAATGCATTTCCCATAATTACACAGGAAAGCAAATGCAGGGGACACTGAAGCTAATCCCTCCCCTGCCATCCTTCTTGGTAGAGAAAACGTCTCACAGAATAACCCAAACTCACATATTACAGTACTACCCTGTGCAGCTCTCCCTAATTCTCTATTTTTAAGGGGCGGGGAGGAGGAATATTTGGATTTTATTAACTTTTTTTTAATTGCGGGATTACTGGCAGGTTTTGAGGGAGTGCCTGTTGCAATAACCGAAAACTTCCTGGCTTCCCCAAAACAAGTCCAAAACAAGTCCTATTCACATTTGCAGGAATATCATTCTCTTCCTCCGCATAACAAATCTGTGACTTAGCGGGCTCAGCCTGGCCCATGAATCAATGTAATCTTAAGCCTGACACACACGTACAGCATGTGTGACTACAGAGGAAGATCCTTGCAGTAAATCAGAGTATAGAATGATAAAAATAAGTATAAAAAGCAAAATTGAGTGGAGTCACTCAATAAGAAACAGTAAACGAGTATGACGACCAGTCACTTGATGGCTGCATTGGATGGAACCATTCCTACTGGTACCAACCATGTTTGGTTATAACTTGAGTAGTACTTCCACCGCTGTATCTTACAAGACTTTTTAAACTGCTAAAATCTTCTAAAAATCAGTCTTTAACATTTCCTTCCTCAGCTTCACACTACTGCCGTTGTATGACTGTCTTCTAAGAAATATGAATTGTTAGTTTTCTTCCATTTACATTGTTTCCTTGAACACATTAAGGGCTATGATTATCTCGCTCAGATAATTCCCTTTTTCTTCAGTATAATAATTTAGAACTACCAATCCCACTCATGAGTTCATCTCTAAACCTGGTATAATTTTGTGTTCTTTGTATCCTCTCTTGCTTTTCTACAGGTTGCCTTGTTTGCCACAACGAAGTGTTAGTTGCAGAAATTTTCTCGAACATTAAAACCCTGTTATCTGAATGAAAAGCTTGACAACAAAGTAAATTAAGCAAACGGATATATAGGGAAGACTTCCATGCAAGTGACACACACTGGTATCCACAGCTTCGTTCTGTAGAAGACCAACTCAAATAATCAAAGTTGCATTATATGGGCAATCTCTTTTCTTAGAGACAGGTGCTAAAGATTTTTATTTCTGAAATAGACTTTTTTATTCATGATTTCCTAGTGTATTCGTAAAGCTTTCAAAAATAATTTAAGAAAAAGAAAAGAAGGAAAATTTCATGTATTATTTGCCTCATTGCACTAGAGACATTAAAGTCTTCTGCTTTATTAGAACATAATTACTAACGCTTGTACTCCAGCTTTCCTTAGGTAGCCACATTTGTCCTTCCTATCTCCCCGTCCCTTCTGTCATCTTTCCTTGTCCTTAGCAAAGAGATTTCTTATAAAATTCTCTGCTTTCAGAGCTATACTCTTGGTTTTATATACTCCACAGGTACTGAGTACCTCTGATTCCAGCAGTACCTGTTGTGTCCAGTAATTCTGAGTACAGCCACTTAAAAGACATCTTTTGTTAAAATCTCCCTATTTTTTTGTCAGAGATAAGCCATGAAGAATACTACTGTCAGGATCACCATGTGCCCTCCAGTTCGTATTTCCTTCATAAAACACTCGTTCACAGTGCAGGAGCTAAGCTAGGTTTTAAGGAGTGGGGCTAGTGAGCTGTGCCACACAATGTTTTCCGCTCTTCCAGCTCCAGGCCAGTTTACACTAAATATGGCCCTGGAAGGCGACTTAAGGCACAGACAGGACAATGGATTTTCCGTTGCTGCCTTTGAGTCATAACAAAGATGTCATACATACACCCACTAACTTCACAAAACAGTTGGTGGGGTGTTCTAATATCAAATCCAGGTATTTTATGCAGCCGATGAATGTGTAGTAACATGATCTTTGTACTGCTCTTTTCCATGTATGCTACGCAAAGCCGAACTAAATTATACCCGATTTTATTGCCCATCCCAATTTTAAGTGGGAAAATAATAAATGCGTATATATACACATATGTAATAACAGATCCACACTTCTTAACATGCTGAATTAACAGCATGCAAGAACTAAGACTGCTTTCATGCTATGCACATAGGGGTGATGTCAAAGCTCTGGTTAACGATACCCATGACCTATCTAAGCAATCAGAGGTAAATACTGCTGAAGACTATCTGATGATCACTTGAAAACATGATTACAACAAATGGCCACTATCATTCTGTTATTTAAAATGAATGGGCGGAAAGTCTATAGGACACAGTTCCAGCTGGATCACTAAGCTTTAGTGCCAACAGTACATTTGCTGTGGTTAGTGGTAAGATACATATGTTCCTCTTCAATTCAGTGCTGAATAGTTATCAACAGTTACTCAAAACACTGTAGATTGTCCTACCCAGCCTTTTATGTCATTGTAGTCTGATTTAGACAGGCATAACTTTAAGGTCAACTCTTACTACACTGCACTCTGTAAAAGCAATATAAGCTCATATGCCTTTATTAAAAAATGGCCGTTTATAAAGGCGCTCAGGAGGTGAATGCCATTTTATCTTTTTTTTTTTTTTTATTTCCCCCAGAGACAGTTGCTTTAATATGGGTCACCTGAGAGTTTGAGAAACAGGAGTCAAAAGAACAACCCAGCGTATTTTCTGAAACAAACACCTATCTGGTGAAATTCTGCTACAGCTGATAAAGTCTGAGCTGTACCTGGGGATGTGTTACATGGATGTAATGCTTCCAAATTATTTTTGTTTGACAAGCACAGAAGACTAATCTTTGATTTGGTCAGTAGCGTACACCTGTTCACATTTCAGAGAAAATCAATAAAAGCTGGTCACAGAACGGACAGACCCCGCACACAGCTTGAGAATCAACACTGAGAATCAGCAGTATCTGAGCAAGTATATACCCCTCGCTGGTTATTACTGAAGAAAGCACAGCTGGCATCAATTGGACAGGCAGATTATCACAAAGGAACACCGAGGTGGGGTTTTTTTCCCCCTCTTTACTTTTCCCATGAGCAGTGCCAGACCCCAAAATTGCTTTTCTTCACAAAGGATAGCGAAAGTTCACATTATATCCTAAAACATTATTTCAGTTTGCTTGAGTAGTACTAAAGATACTGGCAAATATAGCTACACTACTTCAACCCAGTAGGTGAAAATATAAAATAATAATAATAATCAATTCAAGTGAATAATCAGAACAAGTATAAATACCATATGGGGTCAAAGTTGTAATGTTCAGAGGGGGTTCTGTCAGAGTACCAGAGGGTTTTGTCTGAAAAAGCCTAGGGTATTTAGAGAGAATTGAGAAAGAAACGTATTTCCTGTCCTCCTTGGGTTCACCCTGGAGCATTTGTATTACACACAATTCATGAATATTCAAGTTATTTATTCTTTTATTCAGCTTATTACTAGTAGTTCCTGCTAGAATCTTCTGCAGAAAAAAAAAATCACCCTGAGTCAGAGCTTAATGCCATTACAGACTCTGCAACAGCTGCAGCAGTGATATGCCTCTGAGCCATTTTGAAATTTTATGATGGATAAAAGCGCTATTACTTATATCTCTACCTTGTATCCCTTACCTAAAGAACTCAGCTACCTGTGACTCTGTATGTCTCTCTCCTCATATATTATAAGCATCAAATTAGTGAACTATACTTCCTTATACAACCTCTCTATACAAATGTGTCTGTCTCTATCTTAAAGATAGATGCATCGTGATCATAAAAGAGGGAGAAGAAAAAAAACCCCATTCCTTAATCATCACTGAATCAGGAGAACATAATAAAAATGAGAACAAATATCTTAAAATTAATTCAATAGCTAGAAGATACAGAGTTTTATAAGCACGTAAAAAATAAAAGATGCATGGGGTCTTTTGAAGTCTTTAACACTGCTCATTAGATGCTCTTAGTGTCAACTTTCTGGCTGAAGGATGACAAACAGAAATAAAAGATTGCACCATTTTCAACAAGGCTGCCTATGACTGCAACCACCCAGGCTAGCCTGAAATCACGGGCAAGATACTCTCATCTAGCCATTTCAGATTAAGACAATAATCAGATACAGTGCTAAAAGTGCTGGGGTCCAGTAGGACTTGTCTCTAGTCCAGCTAAAAGGTTAACACATTTTTAGCAGTAAAATGGAGTTGTTTTATATAATTTGTTTGGTACAATGTCATGCACAGCCATTTAGAACTATAAGGCTATGGTATTGGAAACCCTGTAAAGGGCAATCATCGCGTAACATTCTTTGTGTGCTACGCTCGCGCTGCTTCTTAACTCTAGCAAGAAAATAAAATTGCTCACTGTAACCTCCAGCAACAGCACTAAGTTTAAAACTGATCTTAATATTACACATTTTACCCTTCCAATTAAGTTTGACCCCAGTTGACTTAAAGATTCTTATTGGAGTTTGTCGTGCTACTTAATGCTAATTTGATTATGCATTTATCTGTGCTCAAGATACAAATATTCAAGATACCTTTTTTTTTTTGTATTTTCAGTTTTAGCTAGTGCAGGCTACTTTATGGAAAGAAAAACCTAGTTCTCAGTCTGTACTAGTGTCTCTCTCTCACCACACAGCCATCGCATGGAAAAACAAAATTTCAATCTCAGCACAGTTAGGTCACTATAATTCCACATGTGACTAAGGTACTGCCACGGTTTAAAGCTGGGCCGGCTATTAAACGGACAACAGATGCTCTTTGTTAACTCCCCCCCCCTCCTCAAAAGGGGGGAAAGAGAAAAGGGAAAGAGACTTACGGGCTGGAAAAGTTAAAACAGCTTTAATGTAACTACAATAATGAGGTATTAGAATAATAGGAAGAATAATAATGAAATACAAACAAATATATACAAAACTGGTATCGAGCTCTGCCCTCCCCAATGACAAATACGTCACCCGGACACTGCGGGGCACGCCCCAGGAAAGTCCCAGACTGTACTCAGCAGCGGGTGGGAACTGGATGCAGGAATGCATGGATCAGGATCGGCGGCAGAATATTCAGGCAGAGTCCTCCTCCGACGCTTGAGCAAGGAGCTGGGCAGAGCTGTAGAGCAGCCCCATGCTGGGCTTAAACAGGCTCCTGGGCCAGGGGTGTGGGTGGAAGCACCAGGTGAGGCTGCTTAGGGCCCTGAAAGCCCATCAGTGCCCTCAGGCCCCTGGCTGTAAAAGGGGAAGGAGCAACCCTTATGGTCCCTCAGATTTATACTGAGCATGTGTATGGGATGGAATACTGCATTGGGTCAAACCAGCACAGGTACTATTTGTCATCTTGGACAAGTTGCTAATTTCTTGCACTAATTTTTTAAAAATCTATAAAAGTTAGAAATTTACCTGCTTCTGACCAGTGAGCATTTGAGGATGAGTGGTTTTTTAGCATGTTTGCTCCTTTTCTAAGCGAAGCCAACTTGAGCCTGAGATGGGCTAAGACAGAGCAGGGACTGCAAGAAAAGTCAGGTAAGGAAATTAGAGAGGTCACAAATGCCAACGTATTTTAAAGAGGTATTACAAAATCACAGCGTGGTTGAGGTTGTAAGGGGCCTCTGAAGATCTTCTAAGTCCAACCTTATTCCTCAAGCGGGGTCAGCAAGAGCAGGCTGCCCAGGACTGCTGGGTTTTCGGTATCTCCAAGGATTGAGACTACACAGCCTCTCTGGGAAACCTGTCCTAGCATTTGACCACCCTCACAATAAAGGCTTTTCCCGTATGCTTAAGCGGGAATTTCCGGTAGTTGAATTTGTGCCTGTTGCCTCTTGTCCTGTGACTGGACACCACTGTGAAGAGCCTGGCTCCATCTTATTTACTACGTCTCATTAGGTATTTATATGCACTGATAAGATCACCCTGAGCCTCTATTCTTCAGGTTCTCAGTCTCCTCGTATGATAGACGCTTCAAATCCTCAGTCGTCTCTGTGGCCCTTTGCTGGTATCACTCCAGCAAGTCCTTGTCTTTCTTGCGCTGGGGAGTTCAGAACCGGACCCAGCACTCCAGGTGCATCTCAGCACTTCTGAGTTGAGGGGAAGGATCACTGCCCTCCACCTGCTGGCAATGCTCTTCCTAATGCAGCCCAGGATGCAGTCGGACACCTTTGCCGTGGGGATACACTGCTGGCTCAAATCCATTTTCTGCCCACGAGGATCCTGAGGTCCTTTTTTGCAAAGCTGATTCCCACCCGGCTGGCTCCCAGCCTTACCTGGGACCAACATTCCTCCTCAGGCACAGGACCTGCCATTTCCATTTGTTGAACTTCATGAGATTCCGATTACCTCTTTTCTCCAGTCTGTCAAGGTTTTCAAAATTTGATATTATACTTTGCGTTGACAGTAGCTACTGACTCCAAGCATGGGATAAACTCCATGCCAGGGCCAGGCAGACAGGGAGAGACTTTGTCAAAGACTTATTAACATATGCAGAAAAGTCAGGTGACTTTTAGGGTGGAAAAGAAACAGTGAAAGAAACCAAGCAAATAATCACAGCCACACAGCAGGTGAGGATAGTCAGGGACTACAAATGAATCGGAACAAGCTCTGACAAATAAGCGGTATCTCTCAAACCAGGAAAAACCCTCCATCCAGCTTCTGCCAGCCAAAGGACTGCTGGCATCAGTACAGCGCACCAAAGATGAGGAAAACATGGAAGTCCATTAATGTCTTGACCACTGAACTTCACGTAACTACTTCACATGGGTTATAATATACCTGGCAGCAGATGTCCAAACTATCTATAACCAATTGCTTCATACATTCAAATCACTCTTATTACAATTGTTTTTTCCTTTAAAAATTGGCTTAGCTAAAAAGATCATGACTATAGTGATGGTTGGTTTTGTTACTATGCTTTCAAACATGAATGAAATTTTTTCAAGAAGTGGGGTTCAGAATTGCTATGACAGAAAGCAAACTATAAGTTTTCTCAGCACTCCTTTCTACTTTTAAAACACCATATTCTCATAGAAAAAAGGATAAAGGGTAAGATGAAAAAAGAATATAAAATGATGTATGAATATGTATGAATTCCTATAGAAAAAAAAATCAAAATTGAATGATTTAATTATGGAAAATTACATTCCTGCATCAAAGATCAGTAATCTTTCACCTAATACATACCAGCGTAATTATGACAACAAATTATTTGTTAAAAGTGCATAGATTAGCGATGCATTATTCCACAGATAACTATATGCAAACCCCTTTCTTTCAATGTGATCATTTGCTCTAAGATGTACTGGATGTGTAGTTGTAATACCGATCAGAAACTGAATTCATAGTGGTTTTGTCTGTCAGGCACTTGCCTTCACTGTTAAATCAACTTCATGTACGCGTATATACACACGTGGCTTTCCCGAGTGCATATATAGCTCATGACCAAACAAAGGCGATCTCTCTCTCTGCAACCTTCCGCATTTCAGTCTTCTCCTACTCAAACCCATTCTCCAAACCATTCCTGGTTAAATCAATGGTTTTCACAAGCATTTTTATTCACCATATCTCTAACTAGGGAAAGAGAAACCAAACCCGCCTGCAATGGAATCACAGCTAAAATACCACAACTTCTTGGCACTTTCAGGTTTTCTGAGTACTTGAAGGTTATTAAGACCTGCGGCTATAGTTTGAGGCACGCTGGTTACATCACCATGCGTGTTAAATAGTACCGATGTATCTTTTTGTTACTATGAAGTAATTTTACCTTGTTAATACAGTTGCAATGAATTGTTATCTATTCGCTCTTAAAAATATCATTTGATACATTCACTAGCTATAAAATATTAAAGTGCAAATACATTTTTCTTACAGTGTCATGACTGAGACTGTACAATTTGCCGTGTACTATTGTTCTTCAGTTTGCGAATCCACAGAGATAACTTTTAGAGCCAAAATGAAAAGTAAAATTTGGACTCAGTCCACACAGAAGAGAAATGAAAGATTTGGTCTACATTTGAATAAAAGAAAACTTTGAGTTTCAACTGTGCTGTTTTTACAGGAGCAGTTCTCTAAATCTCTGCTAAGCAAGGCCACTCTCCTAGTGGCACCAGTTGTATATTCGAAAGGATCATAAAAATGTATCATACTTTTCAAGCAGTAACGTTTTATAAATTTTGTATGTAAGCATACAAAAACTTACCGTCTCTGATTCCAGCGTATGCACATTCTCCACATACTCCCAGACTCAAAGAACACTTTTTAATCCTCAGCTTCAGAACAGTTACCACTTTAACCTCTACTTCTGTGTCTTGAAAATGCTACACTTATTTTAGGATTTGTCTCACAACTATTTTTTAATTACTGAGCTAACAGATTGACATTATATTTTAATATACATTTATGTATTTTGTTAACCACTACGATATGCTTAGTATATGTTAGCATATTGCAAATGAACCTGAAATTGCACCTGATACATTTCTCATTTTATTACATGACACATGTAAGACTGCAAATTATTCTGAAGCTAAAATTAGTAGTCATAGTAAAAGTAGTAGCAATTCAGTTTTGGACAGGTTATTTTTAGCGAAGTATTTGCTCAAGCCCTTCACTACAGATTTCTCACACCTCCCGAGTGCTTAGAAGTGTAAATAATATTTTTTTTCTCTCCTTGTAGCATTATATTTGTGTTCAAATATAACAGAAGTTATTTCAATCTATTTAGTTTGCCTCACACTTTCCAACACAAAGAATTCCTGTGATTTCTTCCAAGATGCTGTGTCTCTTCCATTTCATGCAAAATTTGAAGAGAGCTGTAGGGTCAAAGCAGTGCTGTTCTTTGTTCAGACTGCATTCCCATTCGGGTTCTTGAAAAATGACTTCTTTCTCTTATATTAGTAATACTTTTTTTGGCCAAATATCAGACAACAGGTGAACGGGAACATTCTAAAACAGTAGTGCTATGCTTTCAGAGCAAAAGTAGTGGCAATAACAGCACCCCAGATGCTGCATTGGAAGCTTTTCTGAAAGACAGCTATTTAGGGAAATGAATCAAAAATAGGTGAGGACCTCTGAAAAGTGGCACAAATTTGTAGAATCTCTTTGGCTTGAGGCTTGTTTTTCCTAAAAGAGCTAGGAGGAATGTAGTGCTCAGATAATATAGTAAAATCTAATTATATTATAAACAAGCTAGGACAGATATTCAGCACCAGTAGACATGTATACATCTTCCTAATTCCTTGTCTCTCTTCAGATTTTTATACCATACACTCTCCTCTTTCGGTCAACTTAATCAACTCTACTGAATTATGCTTTGAAAAGTCACATATGACATCTACCATGCTATGTTTTGAAAATCGCCATGCTCTAAAAGGCATTTTGATCTCAGGTTTAGACCATGAAAATAAACAGTTTATTTGGAGTCTGGCTGGCTTACATGGCGAGCAGTGAACAGTTTGCAGAGGATATTGTGCTAAAAGTGTCACTTTTTAAAAATAATATTGAAACAGTTCTTTACAAACATGGCACTTGTCCAAAGCACATATGGAACATTAAATATAACCATAAAATTTTATGCACCAGATTTGACCAAGGTCTTGAGCTCTAATTTATATTTTCTCCATTTTGCTGGAAGGCTAGCTGCATTTGATAAAGCTGCTTCATAAGGACTCTGTTCTCCTAACATTTACACATCACACATCTGGACCTGGAAAGCGATTCTGAGTAAAAGAGCCAACTAATGCAGATCTTGTTTACATTATGTGCAATTACTCTTGTGTCATGAATCTCTCTGGGATATCAGAATGTGCTGAAGACACCCAAAGAATATGTACTTCAAATAAAAATGCAAAAGCCTGGGTGTTTCTGTCCCTATCAATGAGCTCAGTACACACGATCATGTAAGAAAACGAACGGTACTCATATTTTCTAATAATACTGTATTTAATTTTTATTAATTATTTGTATGTAATTAGAGCTGCCCTCGGTGTCTGAAGATCTCTGTTTGGATTGTTTTTCTCTCACAACTCGCTCACTGCAGCCAAGGGAACTAAGTGATGGCAGTTGCAACACTCAATTCAGTTACATAAACACATCTTCCTTGCCAGATTCCCCTGCGGTGTTCCCATTTCATGAAATAAGTCTCTAGCATTTAGTAATGTACTGTACCAGCAAGCTTCTTTTCATGTGACAAAAAATTAGGTCCTCTGGTCCTGGCAGCAGAGCAGCATGTGTGTGAGCGACACACACATGGAATCCACCCCAGACGGGTGGCTGCACCAGCAAGAGGACAGAGAAGGAATACAATACTTGAGCAGCTACTGAACAAGAACTGGATGTCAGGTTTTAGTAGGAGAAAGACAGCCTTCATGCAGAAATTGAGGCAGATTTATTCCTAAATCTGTTGTGGTGCCAACAAGTGTGAGCGTACATTGTATCTTCAACCATATACAACATGCATATGCTTCCACGTTGAGTGTATTTGCCAGTAATGATAAAAACCACTCTGGCCAGACTATTCCTGTAGCTGTAAATGGAGTTACTCTTTTTAACATCACTGCTGGAACAAAAACACTCTCGACTATGAAAGCAGCATGTGGTAAAAGCCGAGAGACGTAGACAGAGTGACCTAATCTATCACACAGCCGATCAACTGCAGAGACAGCGGGGCTTTCTGGACAAAGTTTCCCACCACACCTGCCCATCAGCACGAAGCTGGGTGGTCACACTCCATTGACTTGCTGGAGCTTACCCTTGCCATGGATAGGTCGCTGTTGAAAGTTATCTGGTAAATCATATAGGGGCTAGTACCTGTATGTCTGTGCAAAGGTCAGAGACAGAATAAGTCTTTGGGCACGCTTGTGTCAGGCAGTGGAACATCACAGAGATCTCAGAACTACCTGAGCTGGTAACTCATGCAGGGTCACACAGCTTAAGGTACTCCTGAAGTGCAGCACTCGCACCAGCAAATCGAATCACCTAGTTTTGCAGGTCACACGTCCAGGGTCAGTTCAAATGTCATAGGTTGACGAGTACACCTATGCTCCCCCAGGATTATTCATAAATTTCATTCGCTGCCCAGATGCTAAACATAAAAATACTGAGGGGTTTTTTTCTGAGAAAAAACTATAGGAGAACGGAGAGAATCCAAACAAAAACTGCAGCATTTAGAATTACTTATTCATGATTACTAATTATAACACAATGAAAGAGGCTTTTTTTGATCCTTTTACACAATTTGCAGTCAACTTGGAAGCCGTGGAAAAAAGTTTCTTTCTTTCTAATTTAACACTTCATTTTCCTTTGGGAGCCTCTGATCAGATTCAGAGAGTCTGAACAGTGGCTTTGCTACATCAAGCTTGAATCTGAACCACTCGGTCTCCACCTCCAGCTGAAGGACTTAGGGAGGTTGGATCAAAATTCCCAGCTAAAGTGATTTCCTAAATCTTCCCTACAACTCATACAGATAAACTTAATATCTAACAGCACCATGTCCACTTCCCTACCCAGCAAAGTGAGATTCCTTCTTTCTGGGAAGAATTCTGACACTGCACGATGTGAGCAAAAGGAGATAAACCACTACATGAGTGTGGGTCAATTTTACTTTTGCATCTTCACGTGGAATTGCTAATGTCTGGCTCCACGCGTTGACATGTTTGTTCCATAATTAATGTGCCCTGCTGCTCTTTAGTGAAACTCATTTTCGAAGTAAGTTAAACAGGAACATATTACTCCTGTTCCAGCATAAGACTGTCCACGATACAAATCTGAGTTAAAGCTGTTGTGCTTAAAATAACGTGCTATCTCAGTTCAGATTAATTTTCCTATGTAGGCAAGTCTTTAGTAAAGGAGAATGACTGAAATGGTGGATTACCCGCGGTTCAGCAAACTGCTTTTCTTCAAACATCTGTGTTCATAATTGTTGTATGTATTTAGGTTCTCTCACACTCTCTACACGTGAGAAAACATAACTCAGCTCTAAGAAGGAGAAGTCTAGATCTGTGGTAAAAGAATTTTCACTTTTTATTTGCTCGCTGTCATAAGTCACATTGGGGTGCCCTGCTACTGCCCCAGTGGTTATTGCTGATTTGGGAAATCTAGTACTTGGCTGCTAAATTCTATTGGCGCTAGCGAGCTGCACCCCAAGGCGTACAAGGTCACTACCTAACATCTTCATAAATTTGCCATTTCTAAAGAAGCAGCAGCAGCAGAGAAAAAAACGACTATTTTTTTGATGCTATTTTATATAACACTAACAAGCTGTAAAGTGCCAGAAGACGGCTTTGTTTATGAGTTCACACTTAAAATCGGACAAAATGTCTTTCTGAATACCACGCACTCTTTTCCTGGAATATTGCATGTAAGTACCAATATTTCACAGAAGACTAAAGGGTAAGTATATACTAGAGGAGTCTCTGCCTGTGGGAGCCAGTGAAGCCTTTCTTTCAGCTTACTGGCAAAGGATTTAAAACACTAGGGATGCTAGTGACCCGAGATCCACTTGCACCAATTGCTTCTCACCATCAAATGTTCTGTAAATCAACGTGTTACCGTTTGTTTACAGAAGCGTGTGACACTCTCAACTTCTACTTTCTGTACTTGTGCATAAAATAATCAGTTCAGGTGGCACATGGGTATTTTGTATTTCAGAACTAGCAAAGAAATCTGGTGACATGGTCATTGCTATGGTAACTATACTTTTGTAGTGAACACTGAAGTAAATAGGTACATAAAACATGTATAAGTTGTCACTATGTAAGTTACTGCTGCCCTGGAGCTGCAATAATTTTCTTCCTTTAAAATCATTAAATCTAGCCATAAATACTTGGTATGTCGCAATGTCCTATTATTTCAATAAGATGACAAGGCTCCTCTTACATAATATAGTGCAAACATACGAGCAGATTGATTTACAATGAAAGGAACTTTTTGGAGAAGTAATTTATTGGCCTGTAAGTAGCAAAGTACAAACAGGCTTCTGGCCTGCGTGAAGAACGCTGCCATCATGGAAACTTGGTGGGACAAATCCCATGACTGGAGTGTGGCTATCAATGGCTACAGGCTGCTCAGAAGGGACAGCTGAGGAAGAGGTGAGTGGAGGGGGGGATTGCCCTCTACATCAAGAAACGGATAGATTATGAAGAGCTGTCTCTGAAGAACAGCCCCAAGCAGGTTGAAAGCTTATGGATAAGAATTAGGAACTGAGGCAATGAAGGGAACCTTGTGGCTGGTGTCTACTGCAGGCTGCCCCATCAAGGGGAGCCTAATGACGAAGTCGTCTCACTCCAGCTACAAGAGGCATCACGCTCACAGGCTCTCATCCTGCTGGGGGACTTCAGCCACCCTGACATCTGATGGAAAAGTAGCATGGTGAGATGTAGGCAATCCAGGAGACTCCTGGAGTGCATTGAGGATAACTTCTCAAGCCAGGTAGTAGACAGCTCTACCAGAGGGGATGCGATACCAAACCTGTTGGTCACCAACACAAGCGAGCTAATCAGTGACATCAAGATTGAAGGCAGCCTGGGCTGCAGTGGCTGGTAGAGTTCACGGTCCTGTGGAATATGGGTCAGGTGAAGAGTAAAGTCAGGACCCTGAATTTTAGGAAAACAAACTTCCAAACATTCAAGGAGTTAGTCAATAGGACCCCCTAGGAAAGTGCCCTCAGGGACAAGGGAGCAGGACAGAGCTGGCAGATCTTTAAGGGCGCTTTCCATAAAGCACAAGAGCTCTCAATCCCCAGGTGTAAGGAATCAGGCAAGGAAGGCAAGAGACCAGCATGGACGAACCGAGACCTGTTGGTTAAACTAAAGGGCAAGAAGGAAATGCATGGGCAGTGGAAGCAGGGACTAGTATACTGGGAAGAATATAGGGACACTGCCTGGTTGTGTAGGGATGGGGTCAGGAAGGCCAAGGTGCACGAGAGATGAACTTGGCAAGGGACATAAAGAATAGTAAGAAGGGCTTCTACAGGTATGTCAGCCAGAAAAGGAAGGTCAAAGAAAGTGTATCCCCTCAACGAACATCACTGGCAAATTGATAACAATGAATGAGGAGAAGGCTATGGTACTCAACAATTTTTTTGCCTCAGTCTTCACTGGCAACCTCTCTTCTCACACCTCTTGAGTGGATGGACTGCAAGACAGGGACTGGGGAAAAAAATTCCCTCCCGTTGTAAGAGAAGATCAGGTTCACAGCCACCTGAGGAACCTGAACATGCATAAGCCTATGGGACCTGACGACATGCATCCCAGAGTCCTGACGGAATTGGCTGATATAGCTGCCAAGCCACTTTCCATGATATTCGAAAAGTCAGGATAAGTGCCTGGTGACTGGAAAAATGGAAACATTGCACTCATTTTTAAGCGTGGTAGAAACGAGGACCCTGTGAACTACCAACCTGTCAGCCTCACCTCTGTGTTTGGGAAGACAATGGAACTGATCCTTCTAGAAGCTATGCTGAGGCACGTGGAGTACAAGGAGGTGATTCAAGGCAGTCAGCATGGCTTCACCAAGGGCGAGTCTTGCCTGACCAACCTAGTGGCTTTCTATGATGGAATGACTACATTAGTGGACAAGGGAAGACCTACGGATGTCTTCCATCTGGACTTCTGTAAGGCCTTTGACACGGTCCCTCACGAAATCCTTCTCTCTAAATTGGAGAGATATGGATTTGATGGGTGGACTGTTTGGTGGATGAGGAATTGGTTGGACGGTCACATCCAGAGGGTAGTAGTCAATGGTTAAACGTCCAGATGGAGACTGGTGACAAGTGGTGTCCCTCACGGGTCTGTACTGGGACTGGTACTGTTCAATAGCTTCATCAGTGACATAGACGGTTAGACTGAGTGCATCCTTGGCAAGTTTGCAGATGACACCAAGCTGAGTAGTGCGGTTGACGTGCCTGAGGGACAGGAAATCATCCAGAGGGACCTGGACAAGCTCGAAAACTGGGCCCAGGTGAACCTCATGAGGTTCAAGAAGGCCAAGTGTAAGGTTTTGCACCTGGGTTGAGGCAACTCCCAGTATCAATACAGGCTACAAGATGAAGGGATTGAGAGCAGCCCTACAGAGAAGGGCTTGGGGGTACTGGTGGATGAAAAGCTGGACACGAGCCAGTAATGTGTGCTCACAGCCCAGAAAGCCAACTGTCTCCTGGGCTGCATCAAAGGAAGTGTGACCAGCAGGCTGAGGGAGGTGATTCTGCCCCTCTGCTTTCGTGAGACCCTAGGTGGAGTACTGCGTTCAGTCCTGGAGTCCTTGGTAAAGGAAAGACATGGACCTGTTGGAGTGGGTCCAGAGGAGGGCTATGAAGATGATCAGAGGGATGGAACGCCTCTCCTATGAAGACAGGCTGAGAGAGTTGGGGTTGTTCAGCCTGGAGAAGAGAAGGCTCTGGGAAGACTTTATAGCAGCCTTCCAGTACTTAAAGGGGGTTTATAAAAAAGATGGCGACAAATTTTTTAGCAGGGACTGTTGTGATAGGAGAAGAGGTAATGGTTTTAAACTAAAAGAGGTGCAAGGAAGAAATTTTATATGATGAGGGTGGTGAAACACTGGAACAGGTTGTCCAGAGAGATGGGAGATGCCCCATCCTTGGAAACATTCAAAGTCAGGTAGGACGTGGCTCTGAGCAACCTGATCTAGTTGAAGATGTCCCTGCTCATTGCACGGAGGTTGGACCAGATGACCTTTAAAGGTATCTTCCAATCCAAACTATTCTATGATAGGAAAACAACTCCCAGGCCCTGATGCACAGAGGCAAGGTTCAGCCATTGTGGAAAGTCTGAAAGGCTAAGGAGAGCCATATGCTAATACAGAACCATTTTCAGGTATAGCGCTCCATCTGATTTTCTCAAGTCTTCCCTTTATTCCTTGTCTCCTCCTCTACTCCAATAATTCAGCAACGGCTGAGACGTGGAATTAGACAAGACCCCGCTGGATTCTGCTCTCCTTTAGCAAACAGCAGTAATGTGCAGAAAGAGGTTTTGGTCTCCTTTCATGCTCTGCTCTTCATCATAAAGAATGCTTGACTTAAGGAGGTCCTCCTTTTGTCCCAGCTGAGCAATACAACACATTTGTTAGGTCTTTCATACACAAACTTGTTTTGGAACAGTTAAGTGCAAGCTTAACATGTAGCTTAACACAAGCTTCTCACACATAGTGTTGATGAACTGATACTCAGAGAAGGAAAGCACGGTTGTCTTCCAATCTAGACAGTGACTGTAATCCTGCTGAGCAGATAACCAAAGCAACCGGGGTCTACCCATGGCACAAAATGAAGGAAGGCACTGATAGGTCAAGTGGCTCCCTTGGGATATTTCCTTGCGCTAGATTACATGTATGGCTTGGTAGTCTTATATTTCTGAAAGAAAGGGGACAGTGTTTTGTGACAGCTGCATTATATCATCATATCAAATGGATTAGGATGGCTGTGGAGACTGGAAGGCCTACAGTTATCACTGATGAGGGAAGTACAGCTGAATAATAATGACATACACCAGTCTATGTCCAGTGACTGGATGAACATCAACCGATATCTTTTTAAACTAGAGAATCCAGCTGCTGCAAGGGAAAAAACCAAAGGTGGTAATTTCATTTTATGTATGAGGAGAAACCATCCATCTCAATGTATCATTGATGTTCCGGTCATGTCCTAATATCAATATTAAGTTCTGTTTTTCACTTAAAGCAGAGATTTGACCTCTGTTTACTATAAGAAATATTGTACCAAGATCTTGCATGCTTTGAATGTACTGAGAGTGCACAAGAACTCATTTATGAATCCTTTGCAACTAGGTCCTTTACCACAGATACCAACATTGGCTGTATCCCAGAGTATTCAACAAACATGTCATGAGTAATTATCCTTTGAAATTAGACATTCAGGCTATATTTAATGATGGAAATTTAAATAAACTATTGATTGATTGTTTTATCTCATTCTATCTAGAGAGACTACAGCAGTGCAGGTAGCTTTAGTACGGGATTACTAAAACGCTAGTTACCTGTCAGTCTTTGTCTAATGATTTTACAGATTGTAATAATTTAGCAGTGGGGAAGAAGCTCAAGGACTGTGTTTTGATTTCTTACTTTCAGATTGACCATCTCAAATTGCATCGCTGTTTAAAAACCATGTGGCCACACCTCCTTGGGTCTTTTCTTTAAAATACCCCCCATGTATTTGCTGACACAGCCCCAGTGCGCAGAGGGAACCTCAGACAGAAGCTACAAGTCTGAAAAGGGGGAAAATAGGAAGTAAGATCTCCCTCTTCCTCTGGCAGTAAATTCCTAGATCAACTCAGGCTGTAACATGCAACTTCACATTAATTTAACTCTGCAAATGACCACTTTAACGGTCTCATTCATCAGTCATGCCATCATTTCATTATGCTGCTCTGCTGATAGAAAAGGCACACAACCATAGGTTAACTGGTTGGTGCACCGTGGCTGTTTCTCTTATGCTTTGTTGTATTTGTAAATCTGTTCTTAAAAGTCAACACCAATACAGAATGATTTAAGGCTGATACTGCTTGAGAGAGACAGAACTTCTGCATGGCCATGTAATCCTTGGGTTTCTTATTCGGAGTCAATATACGACACTTCAAAAAAGCCCTAATAATAATAATGATAATCCAGGACTAAAATTTACATGAGGTCAATACAGAGTTAAAATCGGGTATGAATCAATAACTGCAGTATTAAGAACTACAAGTATGCTGTAAGAATTCTGAAATCCATAAGCATGAATATAAACTCAGGACACTCAGTTAAGTTTAAATAGAGAAAAATTCAATCAAATTATGACAAAAGATAGACAAGCAAGTTACTCATACATTAACTGTTACTTGTCATGATACTATGAAGAAAAACATACATCACAAAAATCCAAAGTCCTGAACACATAGTCCCCAGCTAATCCCGTACCACAAACACTGAAACGTTTAAGTTGTAACGACAGTTTTACTGCAGGGTACCCTATCATTACTATTCTTAACAGTAGGACTGAGGAGACACCTCCCCGAGACACAGCCCTTTCATGGCGCGATTGTGCTGACAGAGGACCAAGTTAACAAAGAGCTACCTCCTTCTCACAAATCTTGCAACACACAATCCCTGCTGCCACGTTAAAGACTGTGACAATACGGGGAAGCCCAACCTCCTTTCCCTTAGCTCTCCTGCACAAGACTTTGGCGTAATACAGTTAATAATGAGCACGCATTCTTAGCCCGCAATCTTTTACTCTGTTCTGCTAGAATTCAACAGTTGTTTTAAAACATTGGGACTGCTATTAAAAGTTGCTGGAAGTATTCATGCAGAAAGCTGAAAAGATTGACAGTGAATTTTTTTACTTATATAGCAAAGACTAATTTGTATTTTACGCTGTTTCAGCAGTCTTTGACTGTTTTCTTCTAAATCACTGGCTCAGTGGCACCATATGGAGCATGTTGAACTTAAGATACCAAGAATGTGTCCAAGATATATCTCACTCCAGTGTGTTAAAACATTCCACCCTGCAGCTGTCATTATAGGAATATAATTCATACCCTAAAGTTTAAAGAAAAACAGTGTAGCTTACTATGCTTACAAAAATACAAGATTTTTCTGGTTCTAAGTAATGGTCAGTAAATGGAGAACAGTGAATCTTAAATACTACTTTCTTAAATATTTAAAATTTTAAATGATCACGAACTGCTTTAATTCTGCATAATATTTAACCCTGAAAACAAAAAAAATATGCAAAAGAATTACTAAAAATATCTATAGTGAAGGCACTTAGATATCTGGACTGAGCATAGCCCATCACTAGTTTTTTCTTTTCCATTGATCATATTTCTTCTAAAAATTGATATATGAGATTACAGGGCAAAAACTTTAGCTACGTTTTTGGTAATGGCACTGAGCGAGCGTATGAACATTGTTATGACATTTCACCTCTCTCTGGTCATTACTTCTCAAGCCTTTTGTTTGTTATCTCTGTTTAAAATGTGTATTTCTCAGGACAGGGCATGCCTCTTACTCTGTTTTGTACAGCATATAGTTCTCCAAACACTTTCTATAAAGTTAACTGCTGTAATAATAAGGGTATGAGATAGGCAAGAAAAAAGAACACGTGATGGTTTCTCAGAAAAGCTGTCTTGAGATGGACACATTACTCAAATGGTCAATTCTTAAGCTAGTAATGCAAGCTGCCTTAGAAAAGGATCCACAAAACCATTTTAACATGTCAACCCATCATATATTCTGTATATGACATGTTTCAGAGGAAAACTATTTTAGGGAATTTAAAATTTTTATTGATACAATTTTTCATATGCCTTTGTCTGCAAAGTCAGGAAGTTGTATGAGGCTCAGGGGAAAATGTTCTAGAAACCTAAGGTTATCCCATAATAGCTTATTGATAAATAGTAAACTCATATGTAAGGCTTAATATCCTAGAAGCCTTCAAGGGCAGGCAGTGAGTTCTGTGTGTCTTGCTGGCAAGCTGGGGATCTCTCCTCTACAATATTGTCAATCTTCCATTTACAGCCATCCAAGGACCAAAGATACTGATGCAGGCCTGAATATTGCATACCTTATGTCTCTAGTCAGTATAATATTAGGGAGACATCTCATATTTGCAGGGAGATTACCGGGAGCAGGAACATGGAAAGGGTTTTCAAGAGGTGGTTTATTACAGAAAGATGGCTAGTTGGGGCAGTTCAGAGCATAGAAGCTGGCTCTGTATACAGAGAACAGTAACTATGCTCAGTAGTAAGTACTACTGAGGACCTTGCTATACTTTGCACATAGCTGAGACAGGCAACATAAGATCCGGAGACGTGTTTGTAAAATGTGGAATTAAAATAGGAAAACACTGCACAGTTATACCAAATTTGCACCACAGTGCTGTGTTTCTGGGTATGATGTGTTTGGCTCCAGAAAAATGGAATGCAAGAAATACACAAGAAAAAAAAAGCAGTTGGGGAAATGTTATGAAAAGGTATGCATCTTAACTTGTTATGACCTTCACTGAAATTAGTAACATGGTTTGAACAGATCAGTATGGACAAAATTAGTCACATTTCAAACAGTTTGCAGGATGAGTTGGATGTATTTCAAATCTACTCTTGGGAATTTTATCTACATGAAGTCTATTTTTTCTTATTCGTTATCCTGAACAAGGATTTATTGCAAGAGGTCTTATTAACAGATGAACAAAACAGTAGCACTGGAAACAGTTGTTCAATTCTAATTAAAAAAAAATCATTAGAAAACTTTCCACATGTTGTATAAATTGTAAAACGAGAGAGTTGTATTTATCTGGCTAATCTTGAAAGAAATACTTTTGTTCACAGACCATGGGACTGGCCATAAGAGATCAGATCAGCAATCCATCCGGTCCTGGACCCTGTCTTTGGAAAACTGTTGCAAAGAAAACTGAAGGGAACTGAAAGTTTACAGAACAGTCTGGTTTCCTTTAAGCTCTCATTAAAGAGTTGGCTTTTCCCCTAAAAAATAAGTGTTAATGGGTATTAACTGTGGATAGCCATATTGACTAATTATCCAATTCTCCCCATCCACCCAACACCCGAAAGCATTACTGTGTCACTGAACATACAGATTTTGAAATAGAAAAATTAGCGGGTTTGCCTTGTGTTTCATTGCATGAGATACTTTTCTAAAACTTATTACCTTGAGTAACAGCCACAAAAGAAAGAATGTCTACATAATTTACTCCTGAATTAAGCATCTTCCCGGTGTGATAATTCCTCATTAACCTACTACATATTCTTCTCTCACACTAGATCTATCCAAACACCCTCCAAAGTAACCAACTTCTGTTAATTTATGTTCTATACTGTGCACTTTTAAGTTTCAAATAACAAGAAAGAGAAACTCTTATTTAAGAATAGGAGAAGTGAAGGTTGGTTAAAAAAAGATAATCGACATTTAACTGCCTACAAAAACAACTCCAATGGAAGAGGTGCAAAATGAATAGGTATGCTTTAAATGAGGTCTGTTACAAGGAAGACCCCTCCCTAAAATACTTCGTAGTTTTACCATAAATGAAAAGATAACTTTGAGATGACTTACGTTGTCACTTCCATGCCAGCTAAAAAATCAACCCAGGAATGCAGCTGAAGATGATGTTAAGACACTAAACACTTTGATCTTGATTTTAGCTTGCTCTACCTGAAATATATACATGCACCACTAATTCTGGGACACAAAGCTCTTGTTTGAAATAAGAAAGACACTCATCTGCAAGTAGAGTTAATACTGACTCCTGAAACTTATGGTTTCCATGGTGTAGTCTAAATGATGGGTCCACCTCCCACCAGTGGAATACTCACATGTGTGTCCACCCACCTCTCTGATAATGCACGTTCAGACACGGGCTACAACTGGTCAGCATAAGGCTATGTACTTCTTCAGTTCTTTTCATCAGTTTACATTCTAGAAGAAATGAATTTGGTTCCAGATGACGAGTGTTCTTTTCTGAGCAGTCAGATTCAGTAGTTTGACTCATTATTGTAATTCGCATATACCAAGATGCAGTTCCATCCAAATCTGGCATTTACTTCGATGTTCAAATCAAATGCATAGTGTTTGGCAACTACACGTGCAGAATTTGAATTGACTGATCCGTTTATCTGAAACTGGTAAGTGTCCAAGACCACTCACAGATGTATCTACTGGCCTAGTAGAAATTCCAACAAGACAAAAAAGACATATTAATCATTGCTGCTCTAGGGAGACATGTATATTGAATACTGAGCATGTGAAGACCCTCTGATTGCCCATCCACATAGGTCATACACATCTCAAAAGAAGTTAAGAAAAAACTTCAGGTGAAACAACGGTTTCATTTCAAGATACCTGCAATTCCATGGAATTTCAGACACTTTTTCACTTGGAGGACGGTCCTCCTTTCAGAGCCACAGAACTACCCTAACAACACAATTTATGGCCATAACTTCATTTCTCATGAAAATTCCAGTTCTTTTAAAAAAGAAAGAATGTCGCACAACCTGGAGAGGTCAATGGCCTGACTAGACATGACAAAAATGCCCTGGTTTCTCAGAGGAATTCCAGAGAAGATGGACACTTCATTAAAAGAGATCCTGAAGAGGACCTAATTCCGTGAGGTTTCTTACCTGCCAGGAACCAAAGACACTGCTAATAGCTTGGCCTCTCAGAATTACAAAAATAGTATCCTTCAGAAGGACAGCCACAGAGAAAGAGAAATAAGCATGCTGTTGACTGGTACCTGCAGACAGGCTTAGACTCAAAGGACAATAATATCAAAATTAAGAAGCAGAAATTCTTAATAAAAACAATGAGTTTCCCCTGTATTGAGATCCATCAATCTTCAGCATCACAAAAATTTAAAATTAAACTCCTACCTCCAGAAATTTTTGGGACATCCTCAAATAGCCTATGCAACTAGCAGGGCGGTACCTTGATAACAACAGGACAGCCTGAAAAGTATCACTAAGGACAGATCAGTTGAGGATCCTAAGGGTCTCCCATTGGAATGCGTACCACTTTCCCCACCGCTTTCAAGTGAGTTGCTCAAATGGTAAAGGTTTTTGCTTATAGTCAAGGACAGCCTGTGGCCTTAAGCAGCGGCGAGAACCAGCTGCCTCTGAGCTCGAAGACTTGGACAAGAAGCAGATACAAAGCTGCTTCCTTTGTAAGGGTGGTGAGGAAGTCCTTCTCCTTTGCTGCAGTTGGGAAGAAGAAAGTTTCTGCTTGTGAAACTCCTGCCTCCGAATGAAATAACTTAGGGATGATGAATACAATTGTCTGTTGAATTTCAAATTCAGAGGAGGGGTTCCCCTCTACACAGCTAGAAACATAACCAAGAAACGGATTTATATATTTCAAAATTTCTACCATCCCAGCCATTAGACGGATGCAATTCTTTTCCCTAAAGGAAAGCTCCTTCACCTGGAAACTACTTTAGCATGGAAAGCAAACTGACTCGTGTATGTATGTTTCCCCAATGTGACTGCACATGTTGCTGGTTTTGTCATGGAATACGAGGTGTCAAATGAGTGTCTGAGGACTTTAATGAGCAACATTTTGATATTGTTATTTACCACGTATGTGTTGGAAGTACTTTTACGGAAGTAAAGGTTTAGTGGATCATTTCTGTGGGGAATTAAAAAAAAAAAGAAAAAGTGTAATGACTAGGAGAGATGAGTTCCATTAACTTTGAAGAAAAACCTATAGCAAAGCAATTTCTTCACATTGCTTCCCTGGGATGTCAATATTTAAACAAATGGTACTATAAGTCAGAATATGACCACTAAAACTCAAAATACAGTTTAAGGAGACACTTCCATGTGGCTGCAAAATTATCACCCAAAGGCTGTTGTAAATGAGGTGGCTTACACTTATAAATAAGGCAAGGTTTTAGAGATCAATTAATACCTTTGGGAAAACCATGATGCTTTAACGTATCTTCCAGGTATTTTAGGTACGCTGTGACTGTATTTTTTCCTACTCATTTTCCAACTTTTTGACAACTGTTTGAAAAACTATCTAGAAATTAATAAATTATTTTTGAAATCCCTACATACATTTACGACCCATTGCATATGCTTCATAATACAGTGCACGTTTAGCTTTCTTTTTAATGACATTTATAGGAGGGACAAATTATGTTTTAACTGTATAATTAGTAAATGTAGTCAATGAAAATGCCCAGTATTAGAAATTCTAATGTCTTAATTCTAAATTCTGATGTCTTAATTCTAAATTCTGATGTCTTAATTCTAAATTCTAATCAGAAATTAAAATACAGATTTTAATCAATAACAGTTTAGCAGAACTCAGTTCTAAATACCTTCAATGTATATGTCAACGCATGAAGGAAAACTCTTTTTGCGTTGTTTACTTGTACATGGCACCTTTTTGGTAGTCTCAGGGAAACATCACTGGGTTACATTTATTCCTATCAAATCTAAAAACAGTAAGAATCCCAGTGACAGAAGATTATATAACTAGTTGGAAAGAAGAGGGTTCAAATGCCTCTTTTTGCTCTTCTTTGTTGAAGAAAGTCAGAAAAATGAAACTACTTAATAGGTTTGTAATCAGATGTGAAACTCTCTTGACAGAATAAAAATACTATTTGAGCTATATAAGCAGGGTGAAGGAAAGTGTTGATAGAGAAAGATAACACGAGAAAAGAAACAATGTTGAAACTGTAGTTTTGAAAAAACAGTGCTATGCAATAATTCAGAAAAATATGTTAATGTAATAAAGATATTGCCAATTCTATTCCAAAACTCCCAAACTATGTTTTCGAGATGAATTCCTTATAAATCAGTTTTAAAAACAAAAATCAAAAGTCATTCTAATGCAGTTTCAACTTACTTTTGTAAAACTACACGTTTGCATTTTGTATGTATTTTTCTTAAGCAGCTTCAGTATTGAGATGATTACTAAAACATCTGCACTCGTACAGACTGAAAAACACATCTACTTTTAGTCTCTGCATTTATTATGTTATATTGCATATTTTCGTGAAAAATTTATTTTGAGCAGTGTCCAGACCTCTCTACAATACAGGATCACAGGGTTTTGAACATCATCGTGGACTTACTACTGGCTCCTTGACTATCCACCCAGCATTAATACACACTCCTTAGGCAAATACAAGCTCTTTTATACAAAAACCTTTGTCCAAGAACGTTACAGCTAATACCTGAACTTACTCATGCATAATAACATTCACCTAAATACCTGTAGCTAAAACTATCTTGGGTGGCTGCATATATAGCGTAAGTCAGGATTAAAAAGCATATTGCTGTAAATACTATACTACAGAAATAAAATCTTCAAGTCAGACGAAGTCCCCAACTGTGTTCCTTTGCTGTGTTGCTTGGGGGACTCTTAACAGTACAAACTTGTTAGATCAGATGAAACAGAGAGGTTATCAGGCTTTCTCTTTCCAAGTCCTCTGTAGCATGATGTGTTACCCTCTCATCTAGTCCGATCTAGTGATCCTGTTGCCTGGGAAAGCTGCACTGGCTCAGCGATTCAACAGTAATGTAGCCCACACAAATTGCTCTTGCTATGGACCTAAAATTGCTAAATCTGAGTAAAGGGGGCAGACGGGACTATGGGATACGGGCAGGCGAGAAGGGTCTGTGTCAGCTCACATTTAGATGTCATCCACGGGGCCTTACAATTCACTGTAAGGACTGTAACAGGGGTCGAATCTCCTGTATATGTTGGCATAAAAGGCTTTAGCACGACCTAACAATGCTCTGAATCAGAAACCGGCTACATCCGCCCCAACTAGGGCCTGAAATATGGAGTCATTGAATGGACCTTAGCCGGACTGGAAAACAAGACCTTTATTGAAACCTATATATTTTACTTGCGTTGCTATCTGCACATATCTCTGTGAAATTGAATTGTTCTGGATTTACACGGATTTAAAAGAGGTTTTGTGAACACTTTGGCTTTCATTCTACTTCTTATCAGCTATATAACTAAATTTTAATGATACTCCTATTTTTGCAGCTCTTACATTATATTTGTATTATATTATATATTATACGTTTCTGCCCTAGTACTGGTTATTGAAAATGCACACGCGGTTCACCATTAAAAGGCTTTCAGAGACATATATTAATAGTACACTGAAAACTGAAAGCCAAATTCTGCAGGTCTTTCCCTCCAGCCAGGTGAGTTTTGTCCTAAATGTATCCAGCAGCTGACAACATTTCAGGACACTAACAGAAGAAAAAAGTTAGAACTCAATTTTGCTTGTTCCTGGCTCCGCTCTTGCTGTATGACCTTGGGCAAATAACCTCTCAATTGTCCACCTGTAAAACAGAGACAAGACTACACATCCACCTTATTGGTTTATTCTGAGCTTTAATGTTTATGAAGTGTTACAAGACGCTCTGGGAAGTGCTGCAAAGTGAAAAGGGTTATCAATCATCATCAGTAAAACACAAGCTGCTGAAATACGGTGAAATCTGCCTTCCCTCCTCACAGGACATGTTCTGTCTTGTGCGGCGCTCTAACCGGTATTCGTAATCTTGAAAGTATCTCAACGCTGCATAGCATACTGAAGGATAAAAATCCCGAAGCATTCTGAGAGACTACCAGAAAATATTTTTAGTTTCAAGAAGTGAAGCCTGTTGTAGGGTATATGCTTCTCTTCTAAATACGCGCTTGTTTTCCGCAACAGGAAAAAAGAAAGCCATTTTTGAGACAGGATTCCTAAATTGCCTAAATAGCTAGACATTAGCTGAAAGCCGCACTAAATATCAATTGAAATACTTGGCTCCCAATTTTCCTTTCATTCATAATGTACTAGGTAAACTATACTAAAATAATTACTTGGTTATTACTCATGAATTTCAGCGCAGCAGCTGAGACAATGTAGATAAATAAGATGATTAATTGAAACAGAATGAATCACAACAAAATATGTTGTTGTATAAGGTATGATTAACTCCACAGTGATTCATATCATTTCAGATAACAGGGGTTTTATCAAAGACGGCTGCAAGGTTGGGAAATGATTTAAAAGCATTTCATCTTAGAGAGCCACTGCAGTTCACAAGGGAGGGGGGGCGGGGGGGAAAGGAGAGAAGAGAGAGGGAGAAGCAGATTCAGTGTCTGCAGCTGAAATAGCCTTGGGCTGTTTCAGCATCCTTCCCACAGCACATCTTTACAACATGCCATTGATATTATCAATCTCCCTTGTGCTAGAGACCCTCTCATTTTTCAGTTGGCCACAATTTGTTACATATTGCAACACCGAGAAAGTTAATTGTATGAATTAAGCAGCAACATCACGATGCCACAGCTTTCCTGCAACTGAAAACACAACACCTGCACCAGGAAACAAGTGTCAAAATTCTACAAAGACATCAAAGAGAAATAATATTTATTTTTCCTCCACTCAAAATTACAATTTTTAATTCCCAGGCTCCCTCCAAAGACTTTGCAGCAATCTTAAATGTAGGATTTATAAAAAGAAATTGCTATCTGTTTACCACAGCTTAGAAAAGCAAACACCAGCAGTAGCTGACCTTAAAAACCTCTACCTGTTAAAACAGCAGAGAAGATGAGATGTCTCCTTACAATCTTTTTCCCCGTGTGTATTTAATAAACTGGGTCAGAATATCTGGCTATGATTTTTAACTTAACTGCAGACTCCCTGTAGGGGACTGTGCAAACCTCCGTCTCTCACTCAGCCTACGAAATGAAGATAATTACCCTCACCTGTGGGGCAAGTTTCTGAGTACTTCTGAAAGCATAATGAAAAGGAAAATACTGGCATATAAATTGAAATGCAAAACACTGACACCCAGCTTAATTTCATTTAAGATGATTAATGTTTCCGAAAACTTAATTCAAAATGAATAAAGATGTAGAAGCTGAAGGTAAAGGTTGAACTCATAAGGAAGATAGCTTGCAAACAACCACTGACTGAAAATAACCTCTTAACATGGACCAGTTCCAGAAGCTAAAAAGAAAGAATCAAGGTCTCTTAAGGGCTCTTTACATAACATACACGCAAGTTAGCAGTACAGTAAAATGAGCCTCTTCAAGATACTCGGTTTCAAGGATGATCTAGCATTTGCCTTCCACTAATAATTTCAAACACTCAAAAATAATTCTAAATGCTTACTTGAACATACTTCAAATAGAAACAACAACCCGGTGATATTCATGGCATGACCAGCCATCCTTTGCTATGTGCCTTACTTCTTGGCCCCATCTGATACAGAAGAACGGACTGAAATGTTTGTCTCCCTTTCATTAGTTATTGAAAGTCAAACTGTGTTTCCCTTCCTCCACAAACCAAACTACATCCGCCACTTGATTTTGTCCTGTCTTTTACTTTGTAATCGTTTCCTCAGAATCAGACAATCCGCCAGTGGGAAAGGACATTCAGGTAGTGTGGAAAGCTATCTGCTAGGTCTACCAACAGTAGCGATTACACTGGCGTAAATTCAGACCAATTCAGTTATGCCATTATGAATGCACACTAGTTCAAAAAGAATCACCATGAGGCTCATCTATCTTACAAAAGTCATTATGTCTCATTCAAGATGCTTGTGAGCTGCGGGCAGATTCCTAAGCCTGCAGGTATCAATCTGGTGCTGCAGGTATCAATCTGGTGGTAATCCAGCAGAGGAAATTTGCAGGCGGGACTGAAGGTTGTCCACAGTGTCACACCTTAATGTAATATATCAAAGTATGTGGAGTGAAAGTTGTTTACAAATATGCGTTAAAGGCCACAGAAAGGGAATAGACCAATTTGTTTGAAAACTGTCATTTAGGTGTAAAGCCTAGTGTGTTGAACACAGCTATGCCAGAAAACTTCGCAGCATTTCCATTCACTCCCCTGGTTAAAATAAGCACAACGCTACAGACTGACTGCAAGTTCAGAATCAGGAGTACGTTAACCACTGTTATCAGTTTTAGATTTACTGCTTTTCCTTGCCATTAAAGAGAATTTTCCATGTCATTAAAGAGACTTGCCTTTATAAAGGCTTATAAAGGTTCTTAAAGATTGTGTCCAAACCACACATATTTGTAGGGATATCCATGCTAGTATTTGATACCTCATTTTAAAATATTTTAAATTACTGAAGCTCAATGTGCCATTTTGGTGTAACTGTAAAATGAAACGATGGCAAGTCCCATTTGATATCTTATTCCATACAAAGGCACCCACCCATCTTTTTAAAGCTCAGGATTCATAACTCCAGAACCACCACTAAAGCTATTGTCACTGCTTTTTAAAATACAGAAGTCTTGCATGCAACCTCCTTTCTTTTCAGCACATCACTTTCCTCATGAGTTTGCAGAAGCATCTGTCTTTGCAGAACTTCACCTTAAAATCCTGTAATGAATTTGTTCAGAGACTGGGTGTTTAGAATTAACAGCTCTTTACACTGGAGAGGAAGAGGATCTGATTTCCGAGAATAATCGTTATCTTAACTTTCTTTATTATAGCAATGCTTTAGAAAAATCCGTGATTTCTCTTCTACATAATCTCCTCGACTTTTACTGATCGCTGTACACTGTATACTGCAAGCTATATTGTTTGGTTATGGTTTTTGTTGTAAAGCCATAGATGAGGAGCTCAGCATGTCTGTAATTCTAAAGTCTCTAAATTCTAAAATTTCTCAGCAACGTCCTGCCCACACATAGGAAGAGAACCCAGAAGATCTTTACCACATCAATATCTTAATAAATATTCCTGTGAGTCATGAATAACTGCCATATGCAGGGATGAATCATGTGACAGCTTTGCAGTGCCCTCTTACAGAAAAGAAACTGCTATCCAGCTGCACGTCCCAAAATACACCGACCGTTCCCCCTAGAAGTAGTTCCTTCCCTGAGGAGACGCCATCGTAACTCACATCTTTTGGGGAAACCGGAAATTGAGTTCGTATTTTTGTGCCCATTATTGACTTCGACGGGGCAAGTACACCAGAAGCATCAAGCTTTAGCCCTAACTGGGAAAGTGGAAGGAGGTCCGGGAAAGAAATATATGCAAATTTAGGCTCCTTTACTCGCCTAGTATAATTGCTGCGTACGAAACGTTCCACAACCCTGTGCAGAGGCGCAATTTTAAAAGCTTTCACTCCTTTGACCGCTCTGTTACTGAAAGTTACTTTTAAGTTCTAAAATATGTATTCTGAGGTGAGCTTTTACAGACGAATTAAGCAGCAACTTGTGACAAAGCAGTTATCATCAGGAGATAATTGACCTTATTTGAGAGTTAAGCATCCTGAGGCAAAGTAGAGTGTGCTTAATCCTGGCAGGTTAATTATCCAGTGATTATGGTAGCTTGGAAGGTATTGCTAAGAACCATTTGCAGAATGACACTATTAAAAAAACCTTAATTTAATAAAAATTAAAAGCAATGACAATAATGAAGTTGTCCAGTCATGTATTGCTAGATAATGACTGCAGAAAGGCCCTAATTGGTTAGCAGCAATGAACACATAATTATTCGTATTCTGAATGTTCTGTACTAAATTTACTATATGAAGTACAGTTAATAAGTATCAAAAATCCAAGACAAGATGTCTTGCTAGTAATACAAGGGATTTAAAGACACGATCAAAACAGCAGTGGTCACTGAGCTAACGCTGAAACCGATGTATGTACTGCGTTGTTATCTCAGCATTCAGTGTCTCCACTGCAGTTACGGGTATGCTGGCATTTACATTCTGAACTAGAACATTTATTCCGAGAGGTTTATAACTTGCCCATTTTAATTACCATCTGGCTGAAACTTGAAATAACCAATCTCCATTCAGATGTAAATTTTTAAGTAGAAGATGTAATTTAAAATCACTTTGCCAATTGTTTTTAGTTTAGGAATGGCAGCAATTTGGAATTTTGCTGCTCTTGGATGTTTTTGTGTTACTCAAAAAATAAACAGCTCAGTGCTTAACAATAAAATTGTATTGGTCTATAATGTGGAGTGAAGATAAATATAGGGAAGAATAAAAATCGTGTCTGAAAGTATTGTTCGTACTAATAAAGTAAGAACCACAACACTTAGTATGCCTTGCTTATATGTTAACTTATGCACTTTCAGTATTTAACTAAACTAGCTAAACTGATGGAACATGTAGCAAAAAGCAAAAGGAAATCACAGCAAATGGACAAAAATTTGGTGTTGGCTAGCTGAAGTGGTTCGTTGCCCATTAGGGCATACAAAAATACAAAAAATTCCTCAATGTACTCGTGTATTAAATGAATATAGGAGAAAAAAACCTAAAAAAAAAAAAAACACCAAAGTAGGAAGCTACTGGAAGGCAGAGCGTGTCAGAATGAGCTTCTCTTGAGTTTTGCAACTACTCTTTACCACAAACCATATGCAGAGAGCAGAAATACTGACAATCACAAGATACAGAAGCTACTAAAGTACTAGAAGTACACCATGCCAAGAGTGTGGTTTCAAGACACACAGACACAAGAGAATAAGCCATTGCAAATAGCATTTCAACAACTCAAAGCAGCAACGGCCAGTTTATATAGTGGAAAGCAGAGACTAAGAAATGACCGGGGTTTCAACTGATCAGCATAAGAGGCTGGTACTCTGAAGTGTGTATATATATATATATATATCTCTCTATATATATATATCTCGTACTAACAAGTTTAAGGATGATCACTGAAGTTTAAATAGTATCTCTGACACCAAAATGCTTCAGAAAATAGATGGGAGTCTTTCAACTTTAATACACACAACAGTCCTATACAATATCTTATGACAGCAGATGAATAATGCCACAGCAAACTGAAAGGGCAGGGGAAATTAAGGTAGTCTGAATATAATTTCTAAAGTTGAAATGTCATGAGTAGAGCAGCCTATTGCTTGCAAAGGTGCAAATATACAAAAAGTAACAACTTACGTTTTAACCTCCTGAAAAACAGCACCTAATGACCGACTGTGATCTAAATTCTCCTAATAGATCAATGAGATGATATTTATATAAAAGACCCCTAAGGTTTAATCCCAGAAGATTCTACGAAGTCCTTCCACCCAGACACTGACTGGATTTGGTATTACTTAAGTTGTGAAATCTGACAAGATTTTTTTTGTTGAGATTATACTGCTATTAAATCAAAATATTCTGTAGTATCTTTGTGAGGACTACATTGTAAAAGACAGAACAAAGGTAACATTTGGCAATCGCAGCAAAATGTCTGGAAAATACTTCTGTATTGTTAACTATAGTTAAAAAGGTTTTCCTTATGCTACTGCACCTGAAAACATTGCCATTTTATTAATTTTTTTTTTTTTAAGTCCTATATCTGTAACAATGCTAACCCCTAATGTGGCCATGTGGACAGTAGTGTAAAAACTGACTTGTGTTGGTGCAACTCCCTGTGTCACAATCAAGAATAACCACTGACATGAATAAGTCGCTTTTCCGTAATTCTCCTGTACTGATGTAGTTATCTTGAGAAACAAGCTCACAGTTCATTTAGGTGTGTCACACT
>VZSC01012628.1:28963-48559 GCA_013398225.1 Steatornis caripensis | reverse complement strand
TTAGTATCTTTTAAAACTATTTATTGCAGATTTATATTATTTCTATTTAAATATTTAGGAGGCTGGACCAGGAATTATGAAATTGCATTATCAAATGATTAAAATAAAGTTATCCAAAGTAATATTACTATTTTGATAACTATTATAACCTTTTTTTACCTGTACTAGTGAGTGGACAGTTCTGCATAGGCTCGGGTGGTGATTTGGAAGCAGAAACATCTCAGTACTGGGTTACTTTCTGTAAAAATGGAGCATGACACAGAGTATCAATTCCTTGACTTTCCCTTCCCTGTTACTAAATGACTAATATAATATCACTGATGTCAAGAGGAATTTACCAGGCACCTGAGTGGCGCCAAGATAAACTCACAGAGGAGATAACTTTCAAAAAATTCTTACATTACATTACTGAATTCAGACTTGTAGTTCAAGTTCTTCTATTGTATTGAACGAAGTCATCACAAAGAAGATCGATCAATGTCTGAGAATAATAAAACAGGTTTTCCTAAAGTATTAATCTTTAATTTATTAATTTTTCATTCCTTCTTAGTCATCCTTCTTACATCTGACAGGAAGTGAAATTAAATAAAAACAAGAAAGTGTGCTCAGTTCATAACTGACAAGGAAAACCTTTGGTCTCTCTGACTTGATCCGTCACTTCTCATAATCTTGCATGGTGGAGGGATAACAGCTTTCAAAGGCTCTTCTTTAATGACTTATTAGTGTTAAACATGAAAAAATTTATAAAGACATTCAATAACGTTATCCCTGTTTTGAAGATAGTCATAACAGGGCCTATGAATAGAACAGCATATTTCAGTTGGAAGGGACATACGATGATCATCTGGTCCAACTGTCTGACCACTTCAGGGCTGACCAAAAGTTGAAGCATGTTGTTAAGGGCATGGTCCAAATGCCTCTCAAACATTGACAGACTTGGGGCATCAACTACCTCTCTAGGAAGCCTGTTCCAGTGTTTGACCAACCTCTCGAGAAAGAAATGCTTCCCAACGGCCAGTCTAAACTTCCCCTGGAACAGCTTTGAACCGTTCCCATGTGTCCTGTTACTGGATACCAGGGAGAAGAGCTCAGCAATTCCCTCTCCACTTCCTCTCCTCAGGAAGCTGCAGAGAGCAAGGATGTTGCTCCTCAGCCTCCTTTTCTCCAAACTAGACAAGCCCAAAGTTCTTAGCTGGTCCTCATAGGACACGACTTCCTATGAAGAAGGCAGCAGCTATTGATTACTGAACAAAGATACTGCCACTACACTACTCTATCACTCCTGGTTGACATATTCCCTTCCTCAACATCTTAGTTATAGTAATCTACTAATATAAAATAGACCAGCCTCCAGCTGTACATTCAGCACAAATTCTTACAGGAGTTTTCAGTGAAACTCAGGAGATATTTAACAGGCCAAACCATATGCTGTGTTCATATACTATGATTAGTGTTTTACCCTCAACTAGCCAGGGATAAGCACCAAGCGTGTCCTATGAATGTAGCCACTGAAAATACAATCTGAAACATAATATTGGAAAATTCAAAAATTTGGCCTTATAATGTGGCCTTTCTGAGTACCTTCACATATGAAAATAAAAGGCTTACAGAAAGCAACTAAGGAAGTCTCAAGATTATACTGTCCATTTGAAGTTGAACAGCCACGTATGGGTAATTATGCATTCTTGGAACAACTATAACCTCAGGTAAGTGATCTGAATTTCTTCGCAGCATCAGTGATATAAAGTCTCAGATAACTGAAAGGTTAGTATGGAGTGACAGATTGTGGGCTGTGGATTACAACTGTTTATATCAGGTGTGGTTCGGGCTATTTGAGGCAACAGATCCTGAAAATGCTAACAAAACCAACATCAGGCATAGTCATAACATTTTAAACCTGTTTGCACTGCCTCCATTTTCTTTTTGGATTCTGTTTTACTTATAGGGGTTTCTTCGTACTTTTCCATGGACTTCTGTGGGCAATTGCAATATAGATCTTACACAATGCTTTTATAGACCAATCGCAATATTTTCATATGGTTCTATTTTTCCCCATAGTCTTCATATCTTGAAAGTGTTGCTCTCTAAGTAGAACACTGTAGTTTGTTTAGCGTCCTTTTTATCTTTTTTGCTGAAACAAGTTATGTTCATTTTATGACCTAAGTAGCTCTTTTCAAAGGGAACTGTATTTTTTGATTTGTTTGTTTGCATGAGTCCCAGCTGTGCCAGTTACTAACCAGATCTGTACCAATTTGTTCACACCCATCTAACAAACCCAGGCAAATAACACAATCAAAACTCATGAATTTTCCACCATTCGCATGAGGAACCTAATTTTTTTGAAGCATCTTGCCAGAATCTCCTGGGAGTGCCTGGGACAGAATTATCCCACACACTGACACAGATTCAGAAGAGTCTTTATTAGTACTTCTACAATGTGTTCCTCCCACATGCATCAGTGAATTTTTCAAAGCTGTTACTTACTGCTATAGTACCAATTTGCATAAAAGTCACTCTCTGTTGGTCTGAAAATTTTTGGTTCCTATTATTTCATTTCTTTTAGAGGAAAAAAAAGAAAAAACTTCACAGGCATTAATGTCTGAAAAAGATACAGTTTAAAACTAAATGTTATTCAAAGTATACACATTCCTTAGCTCATAATGAAAAGAATGCCCACAGCCAAATATACCTACTCTTCCCTCTACCCTCTCCCACTCAGCAGTAATCCAGAATATGTGGAATTAATGAATCAAATACATAGAATCATAGAGTCATAGAATATCTCCAGTTGGAGGAGACCCATAAGGATCATCAAGCCCATCTTCCTATTCCTTGCAGGGTTACCTAAAACTAAACCATATGACTAAGAGCATCATCCAGATGTGCCTTGAACTCTGACAGGCTTGGTGTCGTGACCACTTCCCCGCACAGCCTGTTCCAGTGACCGATCACTGTCTCAGTGAAGAACTTTTTCCTAACGTCCAATCTGAACTTCCCGTGACACAGATTCATTCCATTTCCTTGTGTCCTATCGCTGGTCACCAGAGAGAGATCAGTGCCCTTCCCTCCGCTGCACTTCTTAAGGAAGCTGTAGACTACGCTGAGGTTACCACTCAGCCTTCTATTCTCCAAGATGGACAAAACGAGTTATGTCAGCTGCTCCCGTAAATTTTGCCCTTGAGGCCTTTCACCATCTTGATCTCTCTCCTCTGGGCAGACTCTAGTAGTTTGATGTCCTTCTTATATTGAGGCACCCAAAACTGCACACAGGACTTAAGGTGGGGACACACCAGTGCAGTGTTGAGTGGGACAATCACCTCCCTTGACTGGGTAGCTATGCTGGTCTTGATGCACTCCAGGACACAATTGGGCCTTTTTGCTGCCAGGGTGCACTGTTGACTCATATTCAACTTGCCATCAACCTGGACCCTGTGATCTCTTCCCATGGGTCTGCTCTCCAGCCTCTAGTCTCCTAATTTGTATGTGTAACTAGAATTGTCCCATCACAGGTGGAGAATCCAGCACTTGCTCTTGTTAAATTTCATAAAATTGGTGATTGCCCAGCTCTCTAGTCTATCCAGATCTCTGTGTAAGGCTTCTCTACTCTTGAGGGAATCCACAGCTCCTCTTAATTTAGTGGCATCATCAAGCTTACTTAATGTAACAACTGCCTTTGGATCATTTATAAAAACAATGAAGAGAACTGGCCCTGAAATTGAGCCCTAGGGAACCCTACTGGTGACTGGCCGCCAACCTGGTGCAACCCCATTTACTATATCTCTTTGAGTCCAATCCATCAGCCGGTTCTTCACTTAACATATTATGGACTAGTCTAGCTGTATGCTAGACATTTTGTCCAGAAGGATACTGCCAGAGACAATAGCAAAATCTTTGCTAAAATAAAACCCACATCTACTGGCTTCCCTTGGTCAACTGGATGGGTGACCTTGTTGTAAAAGGAAATTAAGCTAAACAGGACTTTCCCCTCATGAACCTGTGCTGGCTGTGACCAATGACTGCATTGTTTCTCAAGGTTTTTTGTATAACTCCTAGAATAACCTCCATAATTTTACCAGGCACTGAAGTGAGACTGACAGGCCTGGAATTATCAGGGTCTTTCTTCCTACCCTTCTTGAAAATTGGGATGACATTTGGCAGCTTCCAGTTGACAGAGACCTCTCTAGACTTGCAAGACTGTTGCAAAATAATGGAGAGAGGTCCCATGATAACATCAGCCATCTCTTTCAGTACCCGGGGGTGATCCCATTGGGCCCCATAGACTTACGTGCATCCAGTTAGGGCAGTAAGTCTTGAACGAGTTCAGAGTCAACTGGGAGTTTATCAATCCCCAAGTCATGGTGTTCCAACACAGGGCTCTGGGAGTCCCAGGGGCCATCACTGGCGTTAGAACATATGTTATATGTTATAATGTGGAAATGTTATATATTATAATGGGGAAAAACACTTCATGTATTCGTATACATTTGTGGAACTCAGTCTTGTACTCTTGGAATTCACATATTTTCAATTTTTTTTTCAATTTTTGAACATTTTCAATTGCATCCTTGTCAAAGGCTGAGCCCAGGTTTAAGGTTTAAAATGTGTGATATACATAAGGATCCTTGGCAATGGCTGCGTTCATGTCTGGAGTGTTTATGTTTGGTGTCTGGGAGAGAAAAAGTCCAGATCTCCATTCAGCTGCAGAGGTGTTGCCAAAGGCAGGCTTAGGCTGCTGAAAGAGCTGTTCACTCAGAATTTCCTTGCCTTGAACATGGGTCAAATTTTTGTCAAAGAGTCAGTTCACTCCTAGGGGAGGATTTCAGAACAACTGGTTCATCTTCAAAAGCATAATTCTTTTAAGGAACGGTCTTGCTTTTTTATTCCAATATGTCTATGAGTTGATGAAAAACATGCACACTTTGAAAATTTTAAGTAAAATGTTCAGTATATCTGTTTACAGATACATCTGTTTACATAGATTTTTTTTTTTTTTACAACAATTTTTTTAAACTCACCAGAACATTCATTACTTCTTCTATGGTCTCGGCATCTGGGAGGACTGCTTTTCCTTTCTGTTTCTTGTTCTTATCCTGAAGGCTGTATGTTGGAATTAAGGTATGGAATTTCTCTAAATAGCTTTGTGCCAGTACTACTTCTAGATTGATTGAGGAACATAAATAATTCACCTCCAACTAATCAATTAATTATCTCTGGGTTTAGAATGATTTGTCTCCTTACTGGTCTGTTTGTGAAAAATTTCTTCTAATGTCCACAAAACCAGCAAGTTTATGTCTTTTCTAGCATAGGTTTGAGCACTCCAAAATCCTACTGACAGACCAAGACCCTGGAATTATATTGTCCTTCACTCAGAAAAGGAGATTTCAGAGGTAAATTGAAAATTACATGAGTCTCAAAGAAGGAATAGAAAGGAATGAGAGTATTAATCAGCAAAATCCTGAACAAATCCATTTTATTTGTGGTTTTGAGAGAGGAAAACCAGAAATTTAAGACTTTGTTCAACTACAGTTTATTCTGAGCACACTTCAGTGCAGCAGGGAACATTGCTGCAAACCAACAAACAAGACTGACTTTTCTAAATGTCTCTACATTTAGGATGTAATGTCTCTACATTTCAGAATGACTGGCATTCTGAAAGCTGTATATGCAGACTATTCACCTGTTGCAGTAAGTCAAGCTATGCCTTTTATTATCAATAGCAATCTAATAGTATTTCTGGTGGAGAACATACTTTTTTTTCTTTGATACAGTTACAAATATGCACAATGACAATTGCTACATTTAAATGCAGGACCATGAAGGTATTGTGTCTACTACATAGCAAGAAGGAGAAAAGGCAAAACTCAATTTCCACCAGATTCACTCTGATTATCATTCCTCTCCATGCTGTGTCATAACTTTGTCTAATTCTTCTCTCTTATCCGAATGGTTAAAAATGAGAAATATTTGCACTTTGTCATTTCTTTTCTAGTACCATTCAGGAGTCTGACTTTATTTTCTATGCTTCTTTATGGACTGTGTTTCTGAACTGACCTTCCAAGCTGGATTGCATGTCATAGGATGCCAAATGTTACTGACCGAAAGGGCATGACAGAAATAGTTCTTATCATAAAGTGACACCATGCTGCATCACACAAGATACCATGAAAGTTAGTACAGGTGGGATTCTGACTCTTTGTCATTTAAATTATTTAGGGTATTTGGATAATTGGGTGTTTAGGCAAGAAGATTAAAACACTATCATCTTTCTTGTGTAATGATAAGAAAAATGACCTTAATATGCCTTGGATGAGGAAATATAACAGCAGAGCTCTTTGCAGCCACCTATCCCAACTTTGACTGAATGGGCCTTCCTGATAACAAGTGGTCTATTCTGTCATGAGCACTGTGGGAACAGCAGTATTACAGCTGCTAGAATGGAAACAGTTTAGACCAGACACAGATGCCTCTGGTCTAAAGGAACCTTGTCATATTCACCTTAACCAGATGCAATATAGGCTGACATTGGGAGTGGGCCTGTTAAACAACTGTTTGAGCAAATGAACAATGAAGAGAAGGATGGAAAGAACTACATGAATGCTGGATTGGATTATTTATTTACCTTTTCGAGAAGACTAATGTTATGACTATAAATGTCCAAGGCACTGAGGTTTCTAAGCTGAAATAGTGTTGAATTATTAATTGTTTTCTTCTTGGAATTTATTCTGAATTTCTTCCTAACTCTTCCTAAACAGTAAAATTCTCTTTATTTCCAAGCCTGGAATAATAACCTTGTAAAAGACATGATTCTTAGGGGAACTCAGACAAACTCATTTTTTTTCCATGTTAATGACTAGGCTTCTGTGTTGTTTATGATTTCAGAAGATCCTTTCTGTAGTCAAACCCAGCCCCTTATGCCATCAACATCCCAAGGCAGAAACTTACTTTTTATTGCCCTGCATTTGCAGAAAAGGAAACAAGCTTCTGGAGACCGAGTCAATTTTCAGAGATGCCAAAACAGATTACACTGGCAGATTAAAACTTTGGAGGCAGTTTCACCATCCAGCATTCATACATAAGATAAATCTTGGTTATAAACTCTGCTGAATTAGTGTATATCAATGCTATAAACAGAGAATATTTAAACAGAGCAGAGAATTCAGTGTAATCAGGGAACAATTCAGAGAGTTTTTATCTAAAATGTCCTGCACATCTCAAGAAGGGCAGGAAGCTCAACTGGCTGCCCCCTGAATCCAGTGGACAAATTCCCTTTGACTTCATTCACTGTTGCAGATAGCTGAAGGGTGAGCGCCACAGTTTTGTCTTTTGATGTTTTAATGAACAAATCAGTCATCAAGAAATATGCTTTCAATAGCTCCTGTGATTATGTTCCTAGTAGCTACTGGTATGTATTTTCTGAGGATAAGTAACAGTTAATTTAACAGTTTAATATACTTGAAGTAAAAAAGTATATATTTCACAAGCAGATTCTTTTTAACCAAGTTATTGATATTTATAGCTATAATCCCAACAAACATGAAATGCATTCTCTATTTAAAGTAATTGTCATGCAGACATAGATGGTTCATGATATTTGAAACATGTGTTTACAGAAAGTGACAGATCATTAATCCAGGCCTCTCTCTAGGCATGACCTCTGTTTCATATATAATGACAGTAATTTCTCAAGACTTCTGATTTCTCGTCAGGACGTCCCTTCTGCTTGTACACTTAATTGCATCTAATAAACTACACAGTAATAACTTGCCCTTGCTAACTTTATTCACGAGTATGATGTAACACAAGCTGAACATGACAATTTATTTTGAAGTAAACTCTACAGATATGTTGATAAAAAGGAACATTTTTGTAAATGTCATTGCTTAAGAGTAATAATGTTTACAGCTGCTCTTTGTGCATGCTTTGAATGTTCCACTACTCAGCAACTTGCAGTGGAATTGATGAGAATTTCCAATATTCAACAGAGACACAGGAAGCTGCATGATACCATGACTTAGAATTCAGAAAGAATACAGATATCCACCACTTTCACAACAACTAGGTTCCCAATTGCCTGATAAATTCACTTTCAAGGTGTCTTAAATAAAATACTTAGACTTTAAAGAGTTTGCTATCAACTTAGGCATGTGGACCACTCAGAAGTCAGTGCAGCTTCAGTGTCTGCAGATGAAAATTTCAAAGATTTCCAGAGAACTTAACATTATAAATTCCAGTTAACAATCTTGAATGCCATAGATACTAATAAAACTTTTGTCCAAAGATTCCTTTGATTAAATGTTTATATCTGAACTTACCATTTCTGTGCCCTCTAGGAAGAAAATTGTTTAAACTTGCAAGACATCTCATTACATATTCAATTCTAAAATAGAACTTCAGAACTCGGCCCTAGGAGTGTCTATCCATTGACTAATGAACATGTAATTTGACCTGTCCAGATGTAAATATCTATGTTGCTGATAGCTAAATTTAGGAGCAAATCCCACGTTAAGAGTCTATACAATTAGATGGCTAAAGCGGTTGGAAATCTATTGTGCCAAAATAAACAAGGTGAATTTCAGAATTTTTATTTTTTATTAAAAAATGTGAAAGTAAACTTAACCCTATGGTCTAGCAATCTTTCCTGAAAGACCTAGCATAGTACATGAATATGATATCTTACCTCAGATTCTACTATATGACAGACAAATTGGATGGTCAGACTCGATGATCTTAAGGGTCATTTCCAAACTAAATGATTTTATGATTCTATGAAATTTAAAAAATTCTACAGTCACTGATTGAAGTTTAAATGTGAATAAGTGTATCTGCAACAAGTGGAGAGATGGAGTTTGGAAACTCATTGGGCAGGAAAAGTTGCCAGTATCTTTGACTAGTCTACTTAATACATTATCTAGGATAGTTCTGGTAACTAAAATATATTTTTTCATATTCCAGAACACAAACAAGAACGACTCTGTGACTGAAACCATTACATGCTTTGTGTGGTACCTGGTTGCACAAGATGCCTCGCTGAAGTCAATATAAATTGTGTAGGTTCAATTAAAAAAAAAAATCCTAAGGTACCAGAAAGGTAGTTTTTCTGTCATATACCTAACTCAAAACAAAAGGAAGTTCTGTGGAGATGGAGATATACTTGGATTGCTTGTGTTAACACAATATACATCATGCTGAATGGTCAGATCCAGCTGTTATACTTCATATGGATGCCCAGCTGCTCTCTTTCTTCACCATACACATGGAAACCCCAGTAGAGTTTGACAGTTTCTGGGCAGTTTATAAAGAGATTCAAAGGAGACCATCAAGAGAAGCTCAGATGCCACCACCCCTATGTTTTTGGCAATAAACAAAAGCAAATACCTTGTTTTATAGAGATGGATATGATAATAAGTAACATCTTCCAGATATTTCTGTAGTTTTACTTACTAAACCGGAAAAGTGTATAAACTCAATTATAAACCCTGCAGTTCTTCCTCTGTCTCTGTTAGGATGATGTGGAAGCTTACTTACATAATTTGCCTATTTTCATGTGCATGAATCCTTTATTAATCCAGCCACGAAATGATTGAATGATGTGGAAAGCATTACATGACATATGGAAAGCTTTCAGAATGCAGAAATACGGTGTTGCTTAAGGACATTCAAGTCATTTATCTGTTTTTTCAGAGTCCTGATAACAAACAGTTTTAGTAGGTGGGATCCAATGCCTTTGATTTGAGAATATATGCTAAGAAATTCACTGTCTGATGAGATGGAATGCTATGTCCAGTAATCAAGACCATAAAAATTGAATACTTTCAAAAAGGACATGTTAACAAATTCCCAACANTGGAAAGCATTACATGACATACGGAAAGCTTTCAGAATGCAGAAATACGGTGTTGCTTAAGGACATTCAAGTCATTTATCTGTTTTTTCAGAGTCCTGATAACAAACAGTTTTAGTAGGTGGGATCCAATGCCTTTGATTTGAGAATATATGCTAAGAAATTCACTGTCTGATGAGATGGAATGCTATGTCCAGTAATCAAGACCATAAAAATTGAATACTTTCAAAAAGAACATGTTAACAAATTCCCAACAGCTACTTCGGATTTTCCTTCCTGTTCAATTTTGAATACATGCGTGTATGCTGTTCCTGTTACTGGTGTCTTCCTTTGTGCAGCTACTTTGCAATACAAAGAAATCACTGACCTTCAGAAGCAACACACAGTAAAAATTTTAATTGCTTAATGCTGTCTGGGACTGACAAGCACTTGGCATTCTCACACTTTCTATGAGATGTGCTTTTGTGCTATTAAATCAGTGGATCCTTATGAACAAGGCAATAACACTTTCTGCTGGAGGGAGGAGCAAGAGAGGAAAAGTACATGACCTGTTTTGATCTTTGTACAGAACTGCATTTTCCATAGACAGGAAGAAGAGGTGACAAACAACTTTTCTCTAACTTCTCATGTAGGCTCCTTGCAAAGAGGTCACTTCCTTTTCCACTGATTCAACAGTGGAAATGCCAGTTTGACTTAGCAGCCACATTGGGCTTCCTATAGATTTTAGTTAAAAACACACACATGAAGCTCTGTTTGGAATCTGTTGCAAATCAAGTATTTGTGAGTCTCTGGCCTCAAGTTTAAACTTATTACTGGCCTAAAGTTAAAACTATTGCTCTGTGCAATTTCAGCAGAAGTTAGATTTCAGCCCATGAATACAAGACTTAAGCCCCCTCTGTGGCTCTGTGTAACTTTCCGTTATAAACAGCCTACACTTTGCAGAATAAGCCATTTTGCTGCACTTTGCAGCCAAAGACCCTTTCGGTTTCAGTATCTCCAGATGTTGTCTGCTTTTTCTTTCTCATTTCAGCTAACTAATGTTTTCATTACACAGTTCTTCATTACCTCACAGCTCAATCCCTGCCATAACTGCATCTATTACTGTACCTGGATGGGACCTCTCTGGAAAGCCCTGGAATGTATACCATGTTCAGTAGTCTGTGAATCCAGAGCTGGGCTGGGAGGCAGTATTACCTTTGGTTTTAACTTGAAAACTAAATCAAACAATTCAGATCTTGCCTCAGATGAACTATCTTAATGCTACTTACCTCCAAGGTGACACACAGCTGGTATGGAAATCTCACTGACCTACATACAGTAGCTAAAAGATTGTGAAATAATTCACCAGCCATATTCAACATTGGCTTAAGAATTATAAAAAGAAATTTGTTTTTTAAAATTAATAATTTGGTTAAATATTGAGCTAGCTTAGGATTTCTGTGAGTTGGATTATTGCTCCCTTCTCTCATCTGAATCCCCCAGTCTAGTAATCCTATCTATTGTGCCACATTTTTAGTTAGAATGTGTCAGTGGCAGACAGGCATGTCAACAGCCATTAGAGTGTTAAATTAATATAGTACACAAATACAATTATGGATCATATTTTTGTTTCAGTCAGGTAAATGCATTTATTTTATGAATTTTCTCATTGCTCAGATGCAAAATTGGTACAGTTGCATTTGTAATATAGGTGTTTTTTTCAATATATGCATCATAAAATTTGTACTTCCTCTTTTATTGAAAATAAAACTTTCCTAAGGAAGAGAAAAGTTTCTTTTGCTCTTTAAAAGAAATGTGTTAAAACATCATTATAAACACACATATTCTTGCTATTTTGCTGTGTTGAGAAGGAAAGATTAAGATACTTGAGATCTAATATTGTAAGATTTTACTGAATAATGAAAGCTATGCACTCCAGATAAACTCAAGTAGTTCATTTTAAGTAACTTGTGCATTCAAATGTTTTTGTTCTGCAATATGAAAACCAAAGTAAATTGATAGAATAAAACAACACTAGTGGCTTGTAGATCAGTAAACTCTTCAACATAATTCGGGGACATTTTTAATACTAGCAATACTATCAAATGCGTTTTCTGGGAAGAGAAGAAATGATTCTTTTCAGAATTTCTGCTCTTTAAAAATAGTGTTTTAATAAACCACGTTTTTGCAATGCTGTGTCTCATTCACTCATCTGATTAAAAACAAAAAACCCCTGTATTTCAGTCTTGTATTTCACTGGTCTGCTTTTTGATATCCATAACTATCATGCTAATTCAAAACCTCTGCAAACAAGAGACACGTTTCATACTTGCACGTCTGATCTCATATAAGATAGAAATCAAAAAGTCATTAAGATTGGTGACGGTCCTGTTTGAGACTTGAGCATCTGACTCTTGCCATTTTAATAGAGCTAGGGTTAATAAATGAGTCATCTAATGGATGGAAACAGGAACAAAAAATATTATTCCTAAGTGAGCCAGCTGAAGGAGAGAATAGGAATATTATTTGAGATACTTTGATGCAGACAATAGGCCAAAGTAGGACTGAAAAGTCTATCCATTCTACATGAGGCTTGCAGGATGTGAGCAGAGACTTGATGAGGAGCATTTCTAGCAAGTTTGTTGTTTTTCCCCTATGTCTTTCATACGCTTCCAAATTTAGAGTATTTCTAAAGATGCTTTGCAGAATGCGAATAATTCTCTGGGGGCCAAGCAACTGTTAAATATTGCATGCAATGATAGCAAGTTGGCTTTCCAAGACGCTTGGGAGAATCCACGAGAGCTAGTACTGAGTGGGTTTGCAGAGAATTCTCAGCATGGCTTACAGAGAGACTCCTGAGGCATCTGGAAGTACTACAGAAGCCACAGACTGAATGCAACTTGGGCTAATTAGAATCCACTCCACAGAAAGTATTGAAGTGGGAAAATAAATGTTTCTGCTTTGGGGTCAAACCTTTGCATTTTGTGTCTACTGTAAATTCTGAAATCTTATTTTGAAAAGATTATCAACACTGACAAAAATTGCAGAGATTTCTGGGCTGGTCTATCTACTCCCAGGCCTAAAGGGAGTCAACTTAATGGTCACAAAAGTCAAGGACTGGTGACAGGAAAGTTAAAATGCTGTGATTAAACTATCACATCTCTGCAGGATATTCTTCAAGAACACCACCCCCTACACCCCCCTTTAATTTATTCTTTTTCTTCATTGAATCCTTAAATTGCATTCTGCTTTTCTGCTTGGTTTCAATTTCATCCAGGGAATGGCCAGCTTTGCACTGTGAAAAATACTTGAAGCAGGTGAAACACATGTCTTTTCCCTGACAGATACAAGAATTTAATTATGGAAATATTACAGAATAGTAGCTAAATTCAATTACTTACAGATTCATCTGTATCTGTCCAATATTCTTTATGGTTTCTCACTTGAGGTGATCTTTTTTGACAGTTGTCTATTCTACTGCTTGTAAGTATATTAATTTAATTAGAGTTTCCATCACACATCTATTAATAGCATCATACCAGTTACTAGGAATTTTACCCAAACTAGTACTGCAAGTCAGATTCTTAAGCTATTTTGGCATTTTAAAAACAATAAAAAAACTATTAAAAAGAATTTTCAAAAGCTTTAGATGTATGAGTAATTCTGAATGTCTTGTAGCTTAAAGATTGAGTGATTGCATCTTGAATTCATACTATTAAATCACAATGCTGTTGAATTTATGTTAATGTCAAATAAATTGCTTCAGCTTTTAGTGATCATTTCCATTGTTTTTAGAGTATGCTTAACAGATAAAACAAGCATAGTTGTTGAGCAGACAAAGTATGCTGACATTCCTCACTTTATCAGACTAACACCTATCAATAAAACATCGCACGGTGCTTCAACTCATTAAATTGAATTTATCAGCTAACTATTTTATCTATTTCTGTTATTGTCAAATTTGGCTCAAAAACCTACATCAGAGGGAAACCAATGGAAAAAAAATGTTTACCTATGCTTTTCTCAGTGAATTTAAGTGATTAAATAGTTTTCATTATATTAAATAATGAATTTTAAACTTCAAATAGGTAAATATGGTAGAAGGTCCCTTGTTTTGGAGTAGAACTCCTGCCTGCTTGTTTACTTTTTTAAAAGGATTTACTGTGGAGGTTTGCAGCTTATTTTCCTTAGAAAAACTTGTCCAGGAATTGCATGTCTTAAAGATACTCATACCAAGTATAAAGACAATGTATTTCAATGGCGGGGGTATAGAGAGAAAAACTGACATTAAAAAGTATTATAATTCTTAAGAATTCATAAGGGATAGCAAAAACTTCACATTGTGGTGAATAGAAAGGGATATAGCATTTCTTAGAATCCCACATGATTCAGAGAGCACATGTATATTCCAGCACCATCGTTTGGGCTTAGAAGACTGCTAGTTTTTACAAAAAACTTTAATTTTCACTAGAAAATGCTCTAGAATATAACAGTGCCAAATTTAAAAGACAAATTTTCTCCACATGTCTTTAATATTGAAACAGAATTTTCATACATTTTTGGAGTCCCTACACTCTCAGAGAAACACTTACGAAAGGAAATAATTTAATACATTTTTTTTTAAAAAATGTTATTTAGAAGTTTTATGGTTTTGGCATATGTTTGTTTGCAGTTGGTTCATTAATTAAAGGATAACATAATTAAAGGATAAATGTCATGATATTTTTAGAAATGTCATAGGTGTTTGGCCAAAATATTTTGAAACACACCTTGAGCTCTTTAACTATAATAAAATCCCCACTATTTTCAAATGGATGTCCTGTCATTATCCACTACCTGGCAGTATAAGACATAGCAAAATATTTTCAAAGTGCTTTAAGAGTTATCACTAAAACTTGCTGCATTTTGAATTAATATATTTTTAAAACTATGGCAAAATAATTTATTACTCTAAGATATTCAAAACAAAAAAATGTAGGGATTTTGATAAACCAGCAAATATCTTTAATAGAATATGAATCAAATTTGCCTTAGGATTTATTTCCAAATTGGACTAGAAGCATCCTGCATCACAGTCCACTTCTACATGACCTGACTTCTCTGCCTTTAAGAATTCTGTACCTGACATAACTGAGTGCTGAAAGTGTACAATAATATAATAGATAGATAGAATGTTAATATTCTACTTCTTGTCTGGAACAAAATGGCAGGCTACAGGTCTTGAAAATGAAAATACCAGTACATTTCACTGGAATTAATTCTGTTGAGAATTTAATTGCAAACACATCCTAATTATTGAACAGTGCCTGTTGAAATTACTAATTAAATTATTTCTTAAAAACTGTGACTTCAGTTTCTGTGCATCTTACAGGAATAGTTTTCCAATTAGTTAAGTCAGTAATCCTAATTTCTTTATATCTAAAACATACAATTTACTTTGTAACCCTTGGTTTAATGAATAATCTTTTTATGGAAAGAAATTTTCTTTTCAACAAAAACAAATAAATACAAAACACGATCTTCTAATCATGTCAATGATTAAAAATTTTCCTTTTAAAAAAAAGAGTTCTGTTTATATACATGGCATTCTGAGATATCTTCACCTTTACCACATAAATTCTAGAAATATTGCTAAGGTTCTATTCACTTAGAAGAAAGTATAACAATTACTTATATTATTTCATAAACACAAATGCAACCTCTCCCCAAATCAGACATCTGCTTGCCAGATTCAACACTGTCCTCTAAATCAGGCATACTTTTGTTTAGTTTACTGTAATTATTAAGCTTCATTTAAATAGACCTATCTTGAAATTATGCAAGTAAAAACTCTAATCTGACCTGATTGCCTGGATGTATCTCTAGTTGATTAATTAATACCAGCACATACTTCAGGAAATTGTAATTCTCACAAACACACACACATGCAGACATAGGCACACACCCATGGACCTTCCTGAATTTCTCCATTGTCTACGAAGAGGTTCTAGATTACTATCCTTGATTAGGTGTCAACAGTCTACAGTAGTTAAAATAAACTTAATGATTTCTTCTCCTTCTTAAATTAAGTTAGGTATTGTATTTGTCAGTGATGCAATTGAGGTTTTAAACATGCGACATTTCAACAAACAGGTTCTCTAAAGTATTTTCAAGTCTTTGTTTGGCTATACAACCTCCAGACCACATCTAATATTCTTTTTGTCTATAGTGTCAAAGCACTTTGAACATTTCATTAATTAATAACTAAAGATTAAAGGATAGAGAGCAAACTGAAGCAGATAACTGATTATTAATATTTAAATGACTGAATGTTCAAGGGCCAGAGTCAAAAAGCACCAATCTTGTAGAATGTTCCCTAAATATATAGACATTTGAAGTAAAATGCATCCCTGTATTTTAGCTTTTTCACAGCCCCTTTGAACTATTTGTGAAATGTGAATTCTTTGTGACTGGTAGATGAAGATAAATTTAATTTACTCTTCTAGTAAACTATTGCTTCCTTTCCATAATCTGCTCCGAAGATCATCGGTTCCTGAATAGTACTAACTAGATTTTCTTTTTTCTGGGAAAAGAATTGTAAGAATAGGATGGTAAGTTAGCTAAAGAGTTCTGCAATGAAAGGAAAGTTCATGGGCCTAATGGAAGGCGAGCAGATGTGGAAAGTTGTTGAAGTCAAACACTATTGACTGATTCCTTGCAGTCTGTGGATGTTTACAAGATGCATCAGATACCAATGAGGTGTAACAGGTGTCATGATTGTATTCTTCTATGACACAGGAATGTTAGGGAAAATACACTGCGATGGCCCAAATCTATTCTGTAATGGGATTCTATAATTCTGTGATTTTTCCACCTCAGCTTCCACTGGGCTGATGTTTTCAACTTTCCAATGCAATATATACTTCATTGTTTTAACCATACCTAAGTATTACCTGATAGGATTTCTTTTTCATCTGCGATATCTAAAATAACTACCACAAATATTATTTACATTAAAATTACCTTTATAATCTTAATTTATCTAGCATTTGCAATGATAGTTTTATGAGGTTGGTAACAATTTATTTTGAAATAGAAAACGATTGATTACTAGAAACTGAAATAATTCCCGACTCACAAATATTTAATAATTCAGATTTATATGTGTTTGCTTTTAAATATATTCCCCTTATATATGATAATAATGGTTTGATTGCACACAGAGACAGTTGAGAAATTTTTCATCTGAGGTGTAACTATTACAAAATATAAAAGCCTCTTCTATCTTTTTTTAATATTGAGTCTGGTTTACTCCTCTATTATCCCAATTTCACTCCAGTCTTTTTTGACTGATTTCAAGGGATAAAATTCTTCTTTGAAGGAAGAATCGAAACTGCAACCTCTATCAGCAGGCAAGCTGTGTTCAGTTTTCTCTATATTGACAGGAGATACACTCCAATAAGAATGGATTTGAGAGTGATATAGTTGGTGCCAAGAGCCCATTTTAGAAGGCTTTACTCCAGATGGCATTAAATGGTCCTATGATCCTGTGTATAATTTCCTATTGTCACAGCAAAGCATTGTAAATTATACTTTAAACATTCCTAATCAAACCTGACCCCCAACAATATTTACTTCAGTAGAGTTTCAAGCCTGTTTGCTGTTTTCATGACTTTGATGCAAGGAAACAACAACCAACGTTTAGATACATGCATCATATCAAGCTGAAAATGCAGTCCTACCTCAATTTATGAACTCAGTTGTAAACCCTGATCACTTCTAATGACTTAATTTTATCGCATTCTTAAATCAGAGAAAAATTATTTGCCTCTCCTTTTATTAATGATTTTATCAATACACTTACCATTGTATGGGTGTCCACATGCAAAATTCCATACTTACAGTCTATTTTTGTGTCTGTATTGCAGTGAGTCTGTTTTGGAGCGAGCCAGCTTATTCCCTCTGAGACAAACCAAGGTCTCATTCTGGTGAATGCTTGTTCCAGGGAACAGAGAGCAATGCCTGGCTCTCTGCCATCCCAACAGGGCACTGTCATGTGTCCTCATGTCATTTGCAGGGTAGAGAACAGGTTGGGGTTTTTTCATACAAAAATTCCATTATTATGGCTTTGAGAAAAGTTGCACCGCATCTGAAGAGCTTTGAACTGACCCTCTTCCTAGTGCATACTTAATTATAATGACATTGGCATACTGCATATGGCTCAAAGGAGACCTAAGCCAAGAGCTATAAGATATGTGTATTCTCAAGGCACTTTAGATGATACTAAGTTTTACATGGAGTCAACTCAAGGCACTCTGCTCTATTCACCTCTCTGGGTCTTTGTGTCCTTTGGCAGTACAAATACAGCCCCTGGCAAGAGTCCCTAGTCTGCAAGACTGACTTAAGTCACCTACAGTAAGTTGCTTAATTTTCATGTGTCAGAGATGAATAGCAATTTCTGACCTCACAGTGGCTTCAGGACGATAAGTACCACGAACTGAAGGCAGATGTGGCCTTCTGTCCATGTGAGAGTTAGTGACCGTTAGTTTTCCATCATCCAAGACACAGAGCAGTGAAAGAAGCCACCTCCTAGGACCAGGTGTCTGCAACAGAGCTACCCAGAACACCAGGGACACATCTGACACAGAGGTCTCATCAAGATTGCAGATACTGTCCTGACCTGTCACTGCCATAGCGGGACACCCCTGTCTCTTTTGTTAGCTGCTACCTCTCGCTCCCCCAGCCACCGTGCTGTTACCAGCTGGTGGGGAACAGAGTGCCAGTGCTATGACAGAGGAGAGGATAATGCAGATTAATGCCACTCTCCTGGTAACTGCAGACATGTGTCAGACTGCTCAGTGGCTAGGTACTGTGCTTATGAGGGCAACTATAAATGGACTGATCTTCATCACTGCATTTAACTACATCAGCACACCTATATTTGTAACATTTGGACTGTATTCCAAGTGTTCAGAAAGAAGCCATTAATTAAACCAATAAATGAGAATTTAAATAATTAATTAGTTCACATAATGCCTCGCTAGTATTAATAGTGCACCCTTAAATATTCTCCTGGTTAAAAGCTAGTGTCTTGGTAATGAGTAACATCAACCTGGGGACATTATTAGGCTCAGATAAAGTAATGACCAACATGACAGAGAATACATCTTACCCTATGTAGGAATGGCTTCATTTCAGTACGTATTTCCTTTTTATGTTGTTGGAGATTCACAAGCATTGGCTGTCAAGATGAATGCTCTTGCCCAAAACAGGAGAATGCAGTGTCTACATGTTCTGCCAGAACAGGAGGAGGAGGAGGTAGAGGGAAAAAGGATGTTACTGACAGATCAATGCCATAGCCCATTTTGCTGCTAGGTTCTTCTAAAACACCATGAGTCATTTACCTGAACAAGTAAGTCAAGTCAACCTAAAAAGTAGAAGGTGCTTTGCCTCAGGCATATAGCTTGCTATTAATGTCCCTTTTTTTCCTGGTTGCTATGGGGAAAATAGACAGTTATATCTAATGCAGAGCCAAAAAAGGAAAGGCCAAGAAAAAGTATAAATCCCCGCAGCCTATAGCTATTTGTCACACAGAGGTAGCTGCCTCTTACGGCTACCACTGTTCACAAGGTGGCTTTAAAAGTTTAGAGATCTTAAAAGAAAATGCTGCCTAGACAACCTCTCATAGGTTTTTTTGGTGTTTTGTCTTTTTTTCCCTTCACCTCTCCTCCCTCATTTGGCTTTTCCAACCTTATAGAGTGTTTGAACAGAGTCTTTTTTTTTTTTTTTTTTTGGGG
>VZSC01012628.1:13347-28824 GCA_013398225.1 Steatornis caripensis | reverse complement strand
TTTTTTTTTTTTTTTTTTTGGCAGGGGAATGGTTTGGGGGATGTTAATTGTAAAATGTGCACTTCGGTGTATATTGTATTTGAAGAACATAATTCTATATGCCAAAACCAGAAAGTAAAGCTGAAGAATGGGGAAGTTTCTCTCACCTTTCTTTTCCTTCCTTTGCCTTGCCTTTGCAGATGTACTAGCTTTTGCAGTCTCTGCAGGGCTTTTTTTTTTTCTTTCAGATTTATGATAAATCTTCAACCAATAGTCTTCAGTGAGACAAGTGCATGCATTATATAATCCTACATTTTTAGGGATGGTAAGAGTCATCAGTAGCTTTCTCCCACTCAATAGCACCAAATTTAGAATGTGACTATTACATAGAGAAAGTCACTTTACTCACAGCCATACCCACATCTACAGATTTGATACTATTAGACCCTTTTCACTGTGCACATATTTTCTGTTTATTTATTTCAGAGACTGAATTTTCAGGTGGTAGTATTATGTGGATGTTGTCCCTCTTCTTCCAGCTAATTTGAGAGTTTCAAAGAAAACATTAATGGCTAAAATACATGCATTAAATAAAAGATCCGGGAAAGGTAGATGACAAAGGGTTGTTGAGATTTCTGGATGACGTGATCTTGTACCCAACAGGGAATTTAGGTAATAGAAGATCTAATTAAATAGCGCTATAGATGAAACATACTGCAATGAACAGAAGAAAGAGTAGCCTACACTTTCCATAGAAACTCAGATTTTAGAAGACCTCAGATTATTTCTGACTAAATATGTAAGTATGTATTAGTTCCCTGTCTGTCCCAATACAGATAGGACATGGTCTGTCACACCCAGACAAAAAGAATTTAAGTAACAGAGTCTCAGAAGATGATTTACAAACATAATCTGGTTGTTTAAGTGTCTTTTTTAAGTACTCTGTCATGTAACTTCATCAACAATCAAGACTAAGACTATTTCAGTATTAAACATAAATTGCTCTACAGGTGTTGAGAAAGGTTTTGGTTTGGATATGGTCTTTAATTATCTACCTGTTATACCTAGATGGATATATCCAGTTCAATATTTGCTGCACTGACTAAAATAATGTCTGATATGACTGAAAACTACAAAAGCTAGGAAGAAATGTGGGAACCAGTTCTGGGGAACTATGCAGTAGTCTGTACTGTTGCATTATATTCTCTGAAAGCTATGAAATTAGCATTTGCTTCTGTGGGTTGGGCCTAACTCTCACCATTTAGACCAGAGTAAAACTTCATTTAAAGTCCAGTGCTCTTTGTACTGGAAAAGGAAATTTTCACATTAACAAACACCGAGGGAAGTGTGTTGGGCCCAAATCAATTATAGAGATATTATTTGAGCAGTCACAACAAATATGCATTCTTGACTGAATAAATAGAAGTCAAGCTTCCCTTGTTTTCATCAACCAACTTCACACATGATTTTTCAGCTTTATGGGCTTCAGCCAATTATGTTACCTATTTTTTTCCTGAAACATTTTCTCATGCACATTCATAACTCATATACCATACTTTATACTTAGAAAGGAGTGGGAGGCATTCATGGTTTCTTTGCTTTGGTTTTTGCACAGTTTATGACATACAGTGAATTGGAAGGCTGCTTAATCTTTAAATCAACTATTAAAAAAGAATATTATTAAGATATTTTTAAGTGTTAACTAATTCATCCTTAAATAGTTATAAGATTCCCTCTCTGTTGCTTTTTTATTTTTTGCTGAGTCCTTCTTGTGAGGATTTTTTCTTTTAGTCTGATGTCAATTGCTTCTGGAAAATGGTGAAACCTATATATTTTATAAATTCTCCCATAAGGATGGAAAATGCCTTCAAACTTTGGGGACCACAGCTGTATTTTGCAAGTCAGTAGACAAAATGTCTTTACTTTGTATTAGGTTATTTTTCCATCTTTTTTCTCTGATAATCTTAAATCAGCTTCTGTAACAGTTCTTTCCAATTAGTTTATTTATCGTGGTGGAATATATAATTTTTTTTCTGTTTCGAAGTATGAATTATAACACAAGGGCGGTATTTTTCCTGTTTCGTTAAAAAATTATCTCCCTGCCACACCAGATAATATGTCCTCATCTTGGCCTTTGGTAATGTACCAGGTAATTAACTTTGAACCCATACTGTATAAATGAAGATAAGTTATATAACTCAAGCAGTGCGGAAGCCGCATGTGTGTTTGCAGACAGAACTGGCTCCAGAGTCATATCTCCCTATGCTGTGGCTAGTAATTAGTAAGATTCACTTTTTTGTTTGCTTTGTGCTATAAAGTACTGAAATTTTATTATGAAAGACTTTACTGCTGGGGTAATTTGTTAACTGTGTGATAAATACACTGCCATTTTCACATTTCTTTGTATGTATTGTGTCTTAGTAGTAATTTTGTTTGTTTAATCATGAGAAAACTAAGCACAAGACAAGTTTCAGTATAAAATAACTGAATTATTCTGATATTTGTATGGCTGAATCTGTATTCAGTGAGGCAGGAAGATATGGAAGAAGTGTGTTAGAAAGATGAACACTGATAAAGAGGAAGAAAAGTAATAAAAAAGAAAGCTACAGCAATTTATACTAAAATATGTAGGGTTATGACTGCAGATCATGAAGTTGCACAAAAAAAAAGAAAACAAGTTTTCTTTGTGACCTTTCCACTTCCTGAGTCTTGAGGAGTATTTGGGAATAACAGTAGTGTCCTTGTTTCTGCAGGCAAGGATGTCTTTGCAAGGAAGAGTATCTAGGATGTATAGAAATGGTACCTAGACACTCTAAAGGATATAATACAGCAACACCTTCTGCCATTGCTCCAACTCTTTGCCACGTAAAGGTTCTACAGCTGAGGGAAAACATCTAGCAAAAAGCATTTGCGTTTTCATTTTCTGTAGAGAGTTTGAAATACATTGAAAACAGTCTTAATATATTTCACTTCTGGTTTTTCCTCTCTTTTTGAATGACAAACAATCTGAATGATTCATCAGAGTGTCAGGAAGATGAGCTCAGGACTGCTTTTTTTCCAGGGAAGAAGAAAAGAATTTAGGACTCTGCCAAAAGCTGTTTGCTGCTAGCATGAGTTTTTCCATAGAGTATACAGGGTTTTGAGTCAAGGACCAGCTCTCCCTTAGCTGGAACTCCAGAAGTGAAAGACAATGAAAAGATAAAACAATAGAAAGGTTACTAAGAATCCATCATTTTAATTTATTATTGTATTAATATGTACATTTTATGTTAATATTTTTCATTTTACCTACATTTGAAGACTTTTTGGAAAAGGTAGTGTTTTGGACTGCTGCAGGATAATCTACCAAATAGGCGTAATGCAAGATGATTCTATACTCTGTACTTACCTACTACTCAGATAAGTAGCATTCAAAACAATCTCAGTGCTACCATTAATCTAATCACAGATCACATCTGTGCATACAGGTGAAGGAATAAACTGAAATGCATTCACAAGCTGTGCAGGGACATTGCTAGCTACCAGAGACATTCATCCAGTCCTCTTTGTATTTTTGGATGTAATTTTTTTTTTGTCTAGAGTAGGCAAAAGATTCATTTCTCACATATACTACTGAATTATTTATACTCAAAGACAGCAGTTATCTTTGTCGCTGTGGGCTGTTTACTGGTGTTTCTGTGTTATCAAAAATTCAATAATAAAATCAAAACATTAAAACCCAGTTATAATAGATGAAGTGGTTATGGAGACAAAACAAGCAATTTACATAAATTTGGTACCTATTTCTTGTAAACACAGAAATATATAGTACTAAGGCGTAAATTTGTTTTTCAGGGAAGATTTTCTTCATCTAAAACTTCCACATTTGATTAACTTTGTTATTATTTTAAAATCTAAGTGAAACACAGGAGCTGAAGAAGTTAAAAGCAATGTCCACATTGGCTTGGCCACAGGATATTGAAAGAAATCCATGGTTGGTTGTAATACATTTCAGCAATATTTAACAGACATACTACATCTTTCTCATGTGTGATTTAATGCCAGAACTTTTTAATGTTTGTTTCATAGCTAACAGACTAATAGAGAGCCTTAACTCTCTTACAGTAAGAAAAGACATCAAGGAATTTTGCTTTTGGTACTGCTCATGATAGTGCTTAAAATAGATCTCTTTCTGTGTACAAACCAAAATTAAATTAAGTTTCAGTCTTTAAGTTTCAAATAACACAAAATGGCATAGTTTATCCTGAAAGAAGAGTGCTGGTTAAAAGCAATGATAAATAAAATAATCTAACATTAGGGGAATAATCACATAAACCTGTTGCTACCTTTCTTTCCTGATGCAAGGAGACATTTTTCTGCCACACTGGTGAATGACAGTCTTTTTCTCAGTCAGGGTATCCTGAAATAGATTTAGCACCCGTCTGTCACTAGAAATAGTAAAAGAAGTTGCAATTATATTTATGTGGGAACTATAAAACTGGTTTTTGGTTAATACTGTCATGCATAAAATTGTTTTAAATAGAATGTGTTTTCATATTAAATAGAACTTTCTTGTTCATAATATGAAAAATAATTTATTCTAATCGTTGACAGTTCTGATTCTAGAATTTGCACTCTGTTATATCAATAAAAATTTTTCTTAAGTGGATTAAGAGACTTCTTATTGTCAGATCTTAAAATAAAATGGTTTGCTAGGAGTCATTATTAAATGAACATTTAAGTTCAGGTTTAGATTTAGGTTCTTCAGAAGAACACCCCAAAGCAACCAACTTAGACAAAGGAAGGACAGGCATTGAGGGAAAAAGAGTACAGGTAAACTTACAGACTGTGATGTATTTTAGAAGACTGTATATAGCTTGTGAGACTACTTTAAAAATGACATTAAAACCTACTAATTGAATAGTTGAATAAAATATCTAATATTTCCAATGTCTAATACTGTTATTAATTAAAGATTAACAAGAAACTTAAATATGACTCTGCTGAATTTAACAGGAAAATTTCATAAGGACTTCTTACAGAATGGAAGTAGTTTCATGTGGAGTAAACACCTTGTACTACAGTTCCATATATAAAGACAATGAAAGTGTTGATGAAATTCTATAGCCTAAGTTATATCCAATAGTACTGTTGACAATCAGTAACTGCCACTACTATTAAAAATTGTATAGGTTTCAGAAATTCATGAAAGACATGAGCATAAGGGCCCCAAATTGTGTGTAATAGGTCCAGAGAAAGGATACCATTGAACTGATTCCTGAAAAATGTTATTTTTACCTTAGCATACAAAAATGTAATTATATATGTTTATACAAACTGTATAACACCTCGAAAAGGAAAATGTTAGATGACAGTCTCCTAGTTAAGGCAAAACCTCCAACAAAAGTTGAAAACCTTGTTTCAACTCTTTGTTGCTAAAAAACACGTTGCTCTATGACTTCCTTAACTAACAGGTTATGGTCTATTTTAGTCTAATTGTGTCCCTTACTCTTCTGGTCGTTTTGGAGTGAGGATCTGAAACTGTTATTTCTTGTTTCTCTGTAGATTTCCGTGCTCACCTCACTGCTCTGAGCAGAGCTGAAAAGTGATTTGCTTCCTGACATAAGTCACTGTTACTTGCCTTTGCATGTTTTCCTTCTTGTCTTCTCTGTGTATTCCCGTGCTTTTGCTCCCCACTCCTTGGCTTTTCCAAGAATTCCCTGTACGTAAAGATCTTACTATGACTAATATACTTCTGTGAAATTTAGATTAAGAGATAAGCAACTGATGTGCCTATAAATGTTTTCTAATGTGCTGGTTCCTGACAAATAGACTGTCAGCAGTAGACTCTAAGGAGCCCAGGGGAAAATACTTCATTAATAAAATGAAACAGATAGTACATGAGATGCTTTTGTTTAGGTTACTGAGTCCTGAATCAGTTCAAATATACATATGGTATCTATAGACATGTATACATACAAATCTAAATACAGAAATCTCAGTAGATGTATCTTATTCCTGCTGCTCTTCTCCATCATGCTAGGCATATACTCTTCTGCTCACACTGGAAACTCACAGTTAGAGACCAACTTTTTAATCTATACTTTAAGTGGACCAAGGAAGCAGGTCAGTATTTAGACTCTTGAGGATTACAATATATAAATGTTTTATGTACCATATGCTTGAGAATAAAATGATCTAGCCTTTTCTTTTTAACATCTCAACCACATAGCATATCAGAGCACAAAGGCTGTTGTGCAGAGTCTAATCTGATTACCATATAATGCTGCAGGCTACATGCTCAGTAATAGACCTTGATCACATTGGCAACTTCCTCTCTGTAATGACTTCCCACCAAATTTTAAATCAAATTTTAACCTGCAGTTTCTGTGGTGCTCTAGTATCATAATTATAATATTGATAAAAAATTCCATTAGTTCCACCCACTGCTTTACATAGCAGTCTCATGAACCGCTCATAGTTTGTACCTTAGTCTGTAATGAGTGGAGAGACTGAGAAACTTCACCCTTTCATTGATTTTCGTAGAACAAAATCAAGCAGAGATTAAGATCAGTGTCGTATTTTAACTGATCTGTGGCTGTAATGTGTTTTGCAGTCCAAGAAATCTTTCAGTGGGAGTTCTGAGGACAAGTAATTAAACGTAAACAAAATAAAAACCAAAAGAGTTTTGTGACAGAGACTGAAAGCTTTATGAGATATTACTCAACGCATTTCTTAAAATAATAAGAGACTGGACCAATTGACCCAGGAAGCCCTTTTCATTCTGAATTTTCTAATATACTGCTATTACTAAATAAAACGCATTTGTATATATTTCCTTTCAAATTTTTTTTCTACTGTATTTAAACAACACCTATACATATTTTAACTTAAAATCCTCTACCACTCCACAGCATAAGGAGGCCTTGTAAAAATGAACACAAATTTGTCAGAACTCCAGACAGCCTTTTGTGTGCTTGTTTGTTTTTATAACTGTATAGATACTGTGGTGTCTGGCTGTGTAGACTTTCACTCTCAGAATGAAAGCACCAGTTATTTCTAGATACTTGTTCATAGCAAGAGGAAATACACCAATACCAATAGTAATACAAACAATGAACTTAAAAGCTTGGTTGTCCTACAGAAGGATAAATATAAATATTTTTAACAAATTAACACGTCTCCTTGATTAGTTAAAACTGATTTGTATTGCCCTAGATGGAAAAGAATGCATAAAATCAAAGAAAAAATTCCTCTGGGAAGGATTCTTCAGGTCATTTCAAAGCAAGGTTAACTTCAAAACTAGATCAATTTGCAATGGGGCTCATCTGGTTGAGTTCTGGAAGAACCCAGGCATGTATATCCCAAAACTCCTGTGAGTAACATGCTCCAGGGCTTCACCACTGTCATAATGAAGAGCTGTTTCCTCACAGCCAGCTGCAATTTCCCTTGCTGCAAGTTGAGACACTCTATTGTAACTTGTGACCAGTGCACCGCGTCCTTTCACCCTACACTTATAGAAAGAGTCTGGCTCTGTCTGCTATATAATCCCTCTTCATATAGTTGAAAATGGTAGAGATAGATTTATTTGCAGCAGGAGGTGCCGGTCTATGACCAACCCAGTGAGAAAGGCACCCAGACTCTCTGAAGCATCGTTTAAAAAGCTATTTGTTAGAGTTAAAGTGAGACTAGTATAGATAATGTGACATTCCTTTAGATACTGGGAACCCTGAGTTAGTCTCATTTTACAATTCTTCCATGTACCAGCCCATTGGTAATATACTGTTTGGGTATTCCAGAAAAGTTGTCTATGAAAAAAAGAAAGATTAAATTTGAGGGCTTCAAACTTATTTTGTCAATTGTGAGGGGTTTGGGTTTGGTTTTTTACTTCAGTGAGCCAGTGTTTTTAGCAAACAAGAAATCTTTTTATTTTTTTTCAAACAGGAAGATTTTACGGTCTGAAGGGAATAAATGAAATGTAATTTTTTTTATACATACCACTCTGTGGTTTTGTCATTAAAGTATATGCTGTACTGGGAAAGAAATATGAACTATTGCAGGGATTTCCTGAGTTGTCATTATATCTGCCAGGTATCTACTGTCTTTATCTTTAAATTGCAAAGTATTAAAAATAGTATTAAAACATTGTTAATAAAGACTGTTACATAACCTGTACAGAAAAGTTAATTTGAAAACAAATTTATTATGAAACATTAAATGGCTCCATAGCATTTATTACAGCATAATATCCTAGCTATTCATCAGCTGGAAAATAAATTGAACTATTTAAACAAGGCTAAGTGAAGAAAAGAACTAGGTTATGAAAGAAAAATTAAAAAAAAAAATGAGCAACAACTCGGTAAAGTATTTGACAAATTATACTTGACTTATTTGGGGTGTATTTAGGACTGGATTCAGCACTGTGTTGCTCCAAGGTTACAGGGGCATTCCACCCAACTCGTTTTCTTTAGTTATCAAAGTCTGAAATAAACTCAGATTGTAGTTTAATCCATGAAAATTTCAATGTTTCTGCTACATTTAGGAGATCAATACCACAGCAGCTTCACTGATAAGAAGGCAACATTTTCCAAATGGGGGAAAATGAAAACCAACTCAAAATTATGTAAAGACATAACCATAGGCTGTTGTTCTGAGAAATGTAATAATTCTTTATTGAAATGCCTAATATAGTTGAAAAAGTAGACATTCTCTGGTCATACAAACCTTTCCTCCAACCTCTAATGAAATTCACAATGATGTTAGACAATTTCTAGAGCTTAGTTATTCTTTTCTTTTGAAAGCATTTCCTAATGCTTAACTTGAATCTTTCTTTCTGCAATTGAAAATTATTCTCTTTTTTATCCAAATATTATATACATGCATCTGTCTCTATATTTTAAATATTTTTACATTATTATATGCTGACTCAACGTCCTTCCTTCGAAGGCTTCTCCTTCTTTCAGTCTTTTCTCTCACATTATGTTCCAAGAACTGATTATTGGCATTGCTCACTTCTGTACTCTGATTGTGCCATACCTTCTTGCACCTCAGGCACTGCAAGTGAGATCCAGCTCTGACTGTAGCTGATGGGAGCTGAAAGGTTATGGCACATATTTTGTCATGTTGACTCTCCAACTGTATACCACGATATGTGATATGGTGACACTGTTAAACTAAGATCTGTTTTTACAGACATCTTACAACGGTTTTCCCCCTATCTTTTACCTGTAGAATCAGTCATTCCTAACTAGATGACCTAAGTAACACTTGTCAGAGTTTTATCTTCCTATTCTTTTTCAAGCCTTCTTTTTCTTCAAATTATAACTTTGCTCCCTAGTGTTCTTTTATTTCCTCCTCACTTTACCTGTAAGTCTATTGAACATAGTCTGTATTCTGTCATTCAGATAATGAAAATAAAGAACTGAACTTAGGCTTCCAGAACTTCCATTGTGAAACCCCAGATGTTGACAGAGTCTCAAAAGCCAAGGTGGAATTTCATTTATTTGAAAATATTTGATGTTTCACATTCAGGTAAACTCTTACTGATTTCCTTGTTGCTTTCCAGGTCCTAACAAATAGTTTGACTAATTATGATTTACAGGAACTGAGGCTAAGCTGAATGATTCCTTCATTCTCCCCTTTACTGGTGGTTCTGTGAATGTCCTATACACCAGAAAATAATTTGAAATTATGTAATTAACCTAAGTACCCTCTAATTTGTCTAATAATATTCTATATTGAATCTCTATTGTTTTGTAGGTATTATTTTGGCTAACCACTTGTTCATATCTAACATCATAGAAAGGTGAGGAGGGGAGACGAAGGGAAGGGAAGGGAAGAAGAAGAGGGAGGATCATTAAATAACTTAATACCTTTTGTCAATTACCTCTCATGAGCTCATGTACCTTGGCCAATTTTATTTAGTCCATACCACCAGTTCCTTAGGTTCGTTTGAGAGAAGCCTCTGTATCTCTGTGTATATAGACACATACATACGAACACATCAAAATATGTACTTTTATGCGACTATATATGTATACATGTATATATATATATAAAAATATTGAAAAACACACACTCATACACACTTTGTAAATAAACCAGATATACTTAATAGTATAACAATAAATATGGGAGAGATCAGATGCTGTGCTAATGAAAAGCAGTCTAAAAATTTATTGTAGTTAGCAAGACACATTTGCCAAAGCATGTCAATACCAAAAGATATATAAACTTCATCATCCAGGAAACATAATTTTCTATTCACAATTACATTTAATTAAATTTATATTCATAATCAAATGTAAAAAAGCAAATGTATCAACTTCAAGATCATGCGGTATCATATGAGGGACTCTGTTGTTTAAAAAAAAAACTTCAAAGAATTCTTTGGAAAGCTAATGCATTTTCTGTTTTCACTGATCTTTTTTTTACTATTTTGCCATCCAATATTAATTTACAAAGTGCAAATGAAGTTGTCAGTTATCCACAGGAGATTTGTGGCCCTTTGAGATTTAAGTTGCTTGATAATCCATAAATGCAATAACCTTTTGACTGGACCCCAAAATTATTTTACTGCAATCTTTTTCATGAAAAGTGGACAGAGTATAGATCAAATGTGCAGTGCAAGTCTTGTCTTACCTTCCTTTCAGTACATTTTGTTGCCAGATTCACCCTTTTGCAGCCAATAAGTCCAGCAGCAACTCCATTGCTCAGTTTTCACAGATATATCATAATTTAAATTCTCTATCAATTATCCATGTCAACATCCAAAAAACCCTGACATTAAGATACATGACCAGTGTAGAAAAGAAGACAGATATGGGACGATTTTTCAGTTGACATTAGTGGGTGCTACTCTGTAGAATTCAGTGAAAATGACTGTGTAAATGTAGCTGAAAAACACGGTACAATCCATCTTGAAAAAATAAGCAGCTAGATAACTTTTACATTGCACCATATGTGACCTAGTTGAGCAGATGATTTGTTAAAAAAAAAAAATCTTTTATTAAGATATACCTATTCATGTTTTTAAGATGAAATTTCTCTTAAAATGTCTAATATATGGTGGGGGAAAATAAAAGAAAAAAGCAAATTGCAAAGAACTGAACAGTTGAAGAGCAAGTAAAGTTAAAAAGTAGGGCAAGGAATGTAAAATTAAGAGAACGGGATGGTAAGGTACTGAGTGAGGGTAGGGCATTCTAAACTACTGTCATTAACAGGTTATAGTCCTATAGCCTAATGAATATAAATAATACTGATTCTGAATCTAGACACAAGACATTGGGAGGTGGAATACAAGTGAAACTGGATTGAGAATCTGCCTTCTTTGTCTCTTAATGCCTTTACTGAATTCCTTTTCCTAGTATAATCCATTGTACTCCCTAGAGATGTAAAGTTATTAAGCACACATATCTATGAAGTGCCAAATTGGTGAGTATTATGTATTGTTTTACCACATAATTTTCTAATTCTTTATTCATTTTGTATGTCATTGAGAATTTGGCCAGCAGATGAGTTTGTAGACAGAAGGCCTATAAGATTCATCTCAGCTCTAAATTTTCTTAAGTTCCTATCAATTTACTTTAGAGGAAAATATTTTTCAAGGGTTGTTAAAGATTACGCAAAGGAACCTAATGGGATTTTCAAAGTGCCTAGACACCTAAATCCAATTAACCTTTATCTCAAATGCCTTTAGGACTTTCTGAATATTCTAACCTAAGAAAATACTCAAACTGGAAATATTACAGCAACAGATGCAAACTTTAACAGATAAAAATAAAAATAAATTTGAAATTATTTTTTATCATGTAAAATATAATAGGTTTGAGATTTACTTTTTTTTTATTTTTGTGTAGAAAAATACCTGATAGTTTTGCATGTACTGCTATCCCAACTTTTGGAAATAGGTTTTTCGTAGAAAGCAAAGTCCAAATATCATCTCGTTGTCTACTAAGATTTCTGGAGAGTCATGAAGGTGAAGATCTAGAAGGTCTTTTTTGGACTGGCATATTAGGTCCCTTAGCAGGTGTTTATTTTAAGAGGAAGATCTGGAGTGTAACATTTGTTTTTCTGTAGGTTTCCTTGTAGTAGCTTTTTCTAGAGCAATTTAGTATAGAAATTTCTTGCTGTTATGATGATTTGATGTTATTATGCATTTTTATTTGATTTCCTTCCTAAAACGAGGTGTGCGGTCAGTTTAGAGCATACCATACAAAAGAACCCTTCCATGTGCTGCCCATAAGCAATGAAGAACTCAAGTACTGAGGGTGGGAATGTAGCTGAATCAGTGATGAATCAGAATAAAACACAATAAAGCTATGCACATTATTAAAAGGACAATTAACTAGTCTACCAATTTCTGCCAATATAAAGTCAGAGTAGCTCTAATACTGTTTGATATTTTCAAATTAATCACAAGTAGATGTAGAAATCTGGTATAAGCTGCACTTATCTGTGTGTGAGTGCCTGTCTACATATACACATGTATGCATATGTACACTTCTTTTTTCCTTCATGTGTTTAAAACAGTCATAGATAGTGATGCTAAAATGAATCTGTTTGAGTGAATTCTGTTTATCAAAAGATTCAAATTTCCAAAGTACTTATGCAAGCATAATAACATTGTATTCATCCTTTTTTATCATTACATGAGTCTTTACCACCTGCACATCAGCAGCATTTTTTTTATTAGCTTCCATGTCACTGATGACAAATATTGGATGGAGTCAAGACTAAAACAGTCCTCTTGAAAACCTCCCGTTTGAGACTGACGTGGCTGTGTCATTCACAGTTATATTGGTGATCATATAATCTATGCTTAAATACAGCATATAGTGCCAATTCTGTATCATAATGCCATGTTTTACTAAGTCACTGTTTTTCAAATGTCTGACTTTTAATTTTCTTTTTCAGGCAAACTAATAGTTGCCAACTGTGTAGTCAGATTTATTTGTCAAAGTTTCTTTTCCACAAAATCTCTTCCATCCTTTAGTTATTTGTTAATTTCCTGTTCTATCTAGGACTGATACTGCAGTGCGAGTCTTTCTGTAATCAGTGTGTTGTCCTCACTTGCTGAATATTGACAGTAGTACAGTACAGTGCCAATCTCTTTATATCACTGGTGTTTATATCTCTGGTGAAAACTGACATCAACAGAAAATAAGAATCCAGTCAACTCTTTTACGATACTGAATGTGTTTATCATCTCCTGCTTACAAATTGCCTCCTACATACTTATTTGGCATTTATGTGACAGTGTCCTCATGGTTCTGTTTCTGAAAAGTAATGTAGAATATGAATGAGACACCTCTGCCCACAATATTGTTGTTATTGTCCCAAGCTGATGAAGCGACGATCGCAATATCAGCTTTCAAATGCTAAAATCAAATTATAGACTCAGAATAAAAGTCATATGACGTATCTATGCAATACTATTCTCTTGCACTCTGTAAAACATCTACAGAAATTACTAATTTAAGAGTGTTCTGAGCTCATAATGTTTCAAACAGCTTGTACAGTAGGCATGACTTTTGCAGGAGCTTACAGATATTCACAGGACTTCATTCTGTAGAGTGAGAAATTTCCTATAGAATTGTTGGTATTATGAAGTATTCAACATAATAGATAATTTACAGAGCAGGCAAGTCTAACCTTTATGAGGAGGTGACCTTTTTGACCTCTTTTTTCATACCCTCTCAGCTAATGAAGAATAGTTCTGCTATGTCTCATAGCCTTATGAACAAGTTTAGTGGCTGGAGATCCACGCCCTTTTTACCGATTCAGTCTCTCTCGGAAACAAAGATGCAGCAGGTAACACCTGGAGTTTTTCTCCTTTTGTACTAACATAATGCAATTCCTCAGTCTTTCAGCATCTGCATTCTTCTGACTGAAGAATGATCTAGCTATGCTTGAGAAAAGATTGTTAACTACCAATTTATTAATATACTACCATTTAAAATAAATCTAACTACTAAATAAAAAAATAAAGCTAATAGACAACATATATAGGCAGCTTTATATAACATGTAAACCCATATCATATTTTTCAGGTGTTGCTACAGAAAACATCTTGTCTCTCTAATAACACCAAAATGGATAGAAAATATTAACATTTTGTCAGTTATTTTTTCATTGTGACAATATTTTCTTAGTCACTTTTTCATTTACAGAAAAACAATCTGGCGCTGTTCAAATAATGTTTAATTTTGGTATGTGCCTTTCAGTTTCATTAGATAAGAATTTGAGTATCAGAATTTGTCTTATTCATTACCTTTATTTGAATGTCCACTATAATGAGAGATACTTTAGAGTCAGATAGTGCTTTGTAAGTGCATAACGTTATTTATTGATATATTTTTAATGCTCCTATGTCTGCTAATGATGAATTTTATCATATTTTTTTAGTGTAGGGCATGAAGTTAGTTAAGTAACTGAACAAAACAGTCTTTCAGCCACTGGACATGAAAGCAGGGAAGAGTATATGAATTAATAGTTTATAATATCATGTAATTTAGAGAGATACTACAAAAATGTCTATATTCTAAAGAGCACTTCAAAGAAAATGAGGCTTGTTAACTCATTGATAAATAAGGTTCTGCCATGGTGAAGATTCCTAGGACTTCATATTAAACCATCTCTTTTTAAGAGTCATGTCAATTGCTGGAGCAATTTTGGTGATCTCAGCAGTACCTACAATCAGACGCAGCTGATAGTGTCTCAGGACAAATCACCTCCTGATCACCATAATACAGGCAGGGGACACTGACACTAGCATAATTCTCCTGAGTTTTGTGTGGCTGTGGTCTTTTTTTGGTCTGTTGCATCTGTCAGTTTATTTTTATCTCCTTACAATTCATGCAGCATCACTGCATGTCCTGCCTCTGGCCTTGCCTGGACGTTAGTGATAAAAGAGCAGAGGAGCATCTTCATTTCAATTTTCCTCTGACATCACTTCTCTGATCGGAAGTTGAAGAGTGAAGCATAAAGAGATCCAGGACCCCTCCACTTCCTCACTGAGGGCATATTATAGTCGAATAGGTCTTTCCTTAGAGAAATGGTTATGGAACCATGCAATCACAAATTACCCTGCTCTGGTCTCATGTTAACAGTCATTTCAGGTGCTGATGCTCAGTTCACAGAAAGCTAATGAAATACAGAGTGTAGCAGACTAGTTATGTCTAGTAAATACTCATTTCTCCTATCATCCAAGGCACAGCATGAAAACAACTGGGCATACAGATTACTTGTGTCAGTATTGGTTTGAAATAATAATGTAAACTATAGTTTGTAAATATATGTAACTACAGTTTGTTACTATATGTAACCATCTATGTAACTACAATGCATTTTCAAACATAGAAACATAGAATCATAGAATCATAGAATGGTAGGTGTTGGAAGGGACCTCTAGAGATCATCTAGTCCAACCCCCCTGCTAAAGCAGGTTAGCCTAGAGCAGGGTGCACAGGAACGCGTCCAGGCGGGCTTTGAATATCTCCAGAGAAGGAGACTCCACAA
>VZSC01012628.1:0-12480 GCA_013398225.1 Steatornis caripensis | reverse complement strand
TGTTGCATCCCTGCATGTTCTGACAACAGTCCTATATTCCTCCCAAGTAGCTAGTCCTTTTTTCCACATCCTGTAAACTTCCTTCTACATAAGTATAATATATTTAGAATTTTTTCCAATTAATACATCTGAAATTGGGCCTGGGTAAAAATGGAATATTTTACTGTGAATAAATGAAGCCTAGTGTCAGCTATTTCATCTTCCTCAGAAACGCTCCTAATCAGGGCAACATAAGTAATGTTCTCATACTGAGAACAGTGAGGGTGTCAATATAGTGATGAGAAACAGAAGCCAATCCAAACCTAAGAAATTTGAATCCAAAGTGTTCAGACAGGGTCCTAAAAAACCATCAACAAAGCAGATGGCAATTCCAAAATGAAGGAAAAGCCCACAGCAGTGACAAAACAAATCCAAGCTGATGGGAAGAAGTTAACGTTTTGGACAGGAGTGATGGGGTAATGATGTTGTCTGAATTTACATAAGGGATTCTCANTAGCAGTGAACACTGAAGCAAAGAAGGTATTCAGTAACTCTGCCTTCTCTGTGTCCAGCGTCACCAGGTCACCCGCTTCGTTCAGCAGCGGGCCCACATTTTCCCTAGTCTTCCTTTTGCTGCCAATGTACCTATAGAAGCCTTTCCTGTTGTCCTTAACCTCCCTTGCCAGGTTTAATTGCAGGCGGGCCTTAGCCTTCCATGTTGCATCCCTGCATGTTCTGACAACAGTCCTATATTCCTCCCAAGTAGCTAGTCCTTTTTTCCACATCCTGTAAACTTCCTTCTACATAAGTATAATATATTTAGAATTTTTTCCAATTAATACATCTGAAATTGGGCCTGGGTAAAAATGGAATATTTTACTGTGAACAAATGAAGCCTAGTGTCAGCTATTTCGTCTTCCTCAGAAACGCTCCTAATCAGGGCAACATAAGTAATGTTCTCATACTGAGAACAGTGAGGGTGTCAATATAGTGATGAGAAACAGAAGCCAATCCAAACCTGAGAAATTTGAATCCCAGGTGTTCAGACCATCAACAAAGCAGATGGCAATTCCAAAATGAAGGAAAAGCCCACAGCAGTGACAAAACAAATCCAAGCTGATGGGAAGAAGTTAACGTTTTGGACAGGAGTGATGGGGTAATGATGTCTGAATTTACATAAGGGATTCTCATAACTGCAAAAGGATTTTGACCTCCTACCTTAGAGAGTAGAGAAGAGGGGCATTGATAGGTAGGGAAAGACTACGCCAAGATACGGTTGCACAGATAAATAGCTGAATTACTGTGTCAACTAGCTGAAGTACCAATTGAATTTGACCTGCTGGAACAAAAGAATGAAGCTAAATCTAGACACCTCCTTGATGGAAATGAGAAGAGCTTTAACATTTTGTGGATGTATGGCATTGAGTGTGGATGCATCATGTAGTATTGATGAGAGGTAGGTCTTGTCTCACACCTCTCTTGTTCCTCTAATGTTTGGCCTGGGCATAGTCTTGCAAATGAGTATTTCATAGAATCCCATGCTGGAATGGTGTAGAAGCCCAAATGAAAGGCCAAACAATCTAACATGAAAGCTAAATTGTAACCCCCTGGATCAAAGAACTGTTTTGTTCACAGGGGTGGAGACCCCCCTGAGTTTCTCCAAGGAATGCCTCAAACACTCACAAGTGAGGCAAGATATATGCTTGAGGAGGACCTCAGGACTGACAAAAGGGAACATTCTGCCTCAGAAAGCACCAAAGCCTGGGTGATTGCCCCGGAAGCAACAAAGTCAGCAAGAATCTGTAGTAACTGGGGGAGAGGTAAATGTGGCAGGGGGAGATAGCGACCACTGACTCAACTCAAGACCAAGAAGACTTGCCCCCTCATGCCCATAAGAAGCATGGGTGCTAATTTACATAGCATGTGAGGCTAATTAACCAATAGCAGAAGAATGTTAAATTCTGCCCAGAAACAAAACTTTTGAAGGAGGCAATTCACATTGAGGGATAAGAATAAAAGGAGATGGAAAATAGCATTGGGTGGGAACTTCTGGACAAGCATTCCTACAGACCAGAGACATCCTTTGGCTGGACCAACACCAGAATCTGGACTGATGATATCTTTCTCTCTCTCTCTCTCTCTCTCTCTCTCTCTCACTGTCCCCAACACCCTTTGCCCTGCTCTTCTTTTCTCTCTTTTGTACTCCTTTTTTTCTGGCCTGGCTTATTCTACGGTTGCTTATTCTACATGAGTGTTGTCACTTTGGACCTTGTTCCCAGAGTTCTTCAGTTTAAAATCCACCTCACCAAGTTGGTCAGCCTGCTGCCAAAGATTCCCTTTCCTCTTCTAGACAGGTGGATCCCATACCTCCTTAGAAGACTATAGTCACTGAAGAATGTCCCATTGTCGTAAAAGCCAAACCCTCACGACAGCACCAGCCACAAAGCCAGAAGTTGATTTGTATTATACATCTATTTCTGGCTGCCCCTCTTTATCTAACTGGAAAAATGGAAGAAAAGAGAACTTGGGCACCAATAGTTTTCACTTGCACCCCCCGGGCTTTGTAGTCTTTCTTGATTCTGCCCAGGTTCTGGCTTGCAGTGTTGTTTGTGCCCACATGAAAGAGTGGCAATGGATAGTAGTCTGTGGTCTTGACAAGTTGTGGCACCCTCTTGGCAACATCTCAAACTTTAGCTCCCGGAAGGCAGCATACCTCATTTCCTTTGCTGAATAAGTATTGAAATAAGAAGCCGGTTGAAAAATAAATGGATTAACACATTAGCTTCATATGATATAATGAAGTCTAATAGTTCTGGTCATGATCTTAGCTATTAATTACTCTTCATTCTCTGTCAGTCAGATAATACAAAGAAAAAAAATAACTCCTGTCACTTGAAGTAAAGCTCATTAACTTTGTTAGCACTACTGGCTTTGAAATTTATCTTGCAGAGTGCATGGTTGATGACAGCTGATACTAGTTTTTCTTTGGTTTCAGTGCAGGTGCTCCTCATTTATGCAGGTTGATGTGAAATCAGAAGCAGGGCCTCAGGAGCTATTCCTCATTAAATAACTTTCCTGTTGCAAAACCTTCAAAGTTGCCAATCAGACAGGGGAAAGAAAAACCATGTAGTGATCAAGTCTGGTAGGAAAAAACTATTTGAAAAACAGTCATCAAGACATATATATTTATATATATGGAAAAAAATATGTATAAACTTTAAATATACTTCTGGAGAAGATGCTTTTATACTTGCAGCCAATGATCTGGTCAAAGTAAAGTTAACTTGAAATCTTCAACCAATGCTGCAATGACTAAACTTCATTTAAACTAAGTTTATTATATCTATTTCAGCTACAGACAGTAAGAGAGAAATAGATAGCTAGCAAATACAGGTTGTTTACTGTGAAATTGGAAATCTAGACAGATTCAAGGATCCTTATTTAAACTTATTTTTTTCACTTCTGGCTTGTCAGAAGTACAGAATAATGAGGAAGGCTAAAAAAATCAATTCAGTTGTAGACTGCTCATAGAAGTGTGACAGAATAGACAGACATGTACCTGTTAGATACCTATTATGTGTCTGGTAGCTACCTATGGCATAAAATTGCCATTCCTGCTGCTAGATTGAGTTCTTTGTCACAGCATGACCCTTCACAAATTAAAGCTTTATATCTTCCTAAAAATAATGGTAAAGTGCTTAAAAGATAAAATTACATAGTCATTAGTGGTGCACTTTTTCATGTTGGGTGTCCTGAAAATATCATACATGTCCCAAATACTATAGCTTACTCATTTCACATAGTGTAACTCACATAAGGTAGACACCACTGGCATTACATTTTTATGACTTTCTCCCTGAATTTACTGATGATGTTGTGGCTCTATTTAACAAAAAATGTTTTGATTGTCACTCCCAAGCACACAAGGGCTGTGTTTTCCAGGGGCAGTAACAGCTCCATAGCAAATTTTTAAGACAACAGTCTAGTTTCTCACTGAACTTTGATTCTTGCCATTGTGATTTGCTCTTTTCTATTTTAATCTTTTTGTCTTTCAACATACTTAGCCACACATTCCACCTTTCTCAGCTCAAACTTAACAAAGGTCCCCCAGTTTGGACCCTACTGAAGCTCTGTGGCTGTTTGTCTCTGTTCCCTTTTCCTTTCCTTAATGTCCCCTGTCCTGCACAGAGACCTCACCTCTGCAGCAAAGCACACTTTCAGTGAGGGAAATGAAGAAACTCTTGTCTCCCAACATCTCAGCCTGCACATGGGTAACAATTCTCTGCTTACCTCTCCTGTACTATCACCCGGACAGATTGTTTTTCACATTGGTACTCCTTGTCTCTAACCAACTTTCTTCTCTCCCATGTGTCAATGTGCCATGCTAACAATTGCTTTCTCTCCTGCCACCACAAATGTCTTCCACCCAACTTCCTGGCTCAGTACATGCCATCTCAAAGATTTTATGCTCGTCCTTGAGGCTTACGTTAATGTTGGCCCTACCTACACCTCCGCTTTCATTCTCTATGCACCTGCCCTGCACTCTGATTGCTATCATCTCATTCCTATTTTCATAATTTTCTCTTTATTTCTACCACACATCTTATACACTTGACAACCCCCTCAAATGAGTCCTTTAATCCAACCTGGACAAATAGTGTCTCCACAGGTGCTCACCAGCCTACCTCCTGTGTAATTGCATTTCTTCAGGTCCTTTAGTGTCACAGACCATATGTCTCTGCTTTCTTTTTTATTTGGTATCATCTAACGACACTGAAAAGTAAACCTCTCTTGGTGGGATTCTTCATGGAGAACACATCAGCCACATGCATGCTATTATATACAAACAAGAGTAAATGCATGTGAATCTAATGTTTCAGTATAATGAGAGACTGAATGAAAATGCTACACTTCCCTGTATGTGTATGGGATTTGAGGGATGATGGATCCTAACTAAGACAGCTTAAAAGATTTGTAATATTCTCTAAAACACTTTGTGATGTCCCCAGAGTTTTATGGGGATCTAAGTGTTTATTTTCATTTTTCTTAGCTAACCTATCATCTTTATAGTCAATACTGAAAAATACCAGCAAATGAGATTTGATTTTCATTTATACATCATCTCCATGAGTGCCAGAGGGCACTTGTAGAGGAAGACTTTGCATGCACCAAAAGAAGGGTGACAATGTGCATGGAGAACTTTCTAATTAAGTCTGAATCTTCCCAGGTTGATGTTGGAGTCTATTTTCCTAAAACAATGAAGTAGAGTGAGAATTTACTATGATGATTATATAAACTTGCAGGATTCCTTTATTTCTGGTACAAATGGGGTGGATGTTTGCTAGAGACAAGATAGTTATATGACAACATCAAAGATCTTGGGGAATTACTGTAGCAGGGTTGAAATATTCATCAGGCAAGTGCACTATAAGGTTATTAATTATACTGCTACTCCTCTGTTTAATAAACTGAGAATATCTATCAAAATCAAATTCAATTTAGCTATTTCAATCCACAAAAATAGCAATGCAAAATAAGATTTTATCAAACATCCATAAGGATAATGAATGTCACTTTTCTTCTATTAATCTGCTGGTATCCTCTGCTAATCTATTATACTGGAAGTGAATCTTGAAATGGTGATACTTCATTTTTTTAAAACCAAATAATATATCTAATTTTGGAAGAGAAAATTTACAGCACTTTAGCAAAGCATATGGATGTAAAGAGCAAATGGATTAGATACTTGAAAAGAAATCCATATTTACGTGGCAAATTCTTTCTAAAGTAATACATTATCTTCAACATGAACTGCATTAAGAATCAGAAAAAGTAAAATTTTTAGTTAATATCTGTGATGTGAAGTAAATATGGAATGTAAGTTTTTCCTTCAAGCTCATAAATGCTAGTTCATTTAAGTATGTCTGTACTATTAAATTATACACAGCCAAGGAACTTATCATCTAAACTGAGAAATCGTTAACTAGTGCCTGGTACAGTCTGGCTCAGGACAAATAGCAATGTCTCAGACTTTCCCTGAGGGTGGTATGGGAGTTGGCAGAGGCTAAGCAATGATGTAGGCACATCAGCAGTACCCTACTGAATCAGGATGATCCATGGAACCCAATACTCTTTCAAGACAACTCAAAATGAGATAGAACAAGTAGACAAACCTGGACACTGTCTTTAGACAACTTTTTTCGTAATTTGTCTAGTATCCAGAATCATTACATTAGAAGTATTGGAAGGCATATATTTTCATATCTGTTTAGAGACCTATTGGTAATGAAATTTCTGATCCTTTTTTGAATCTACAGATACTATCTACCTTTGCAATCTCCTGTGACAATGAATTCCAGTGAGCGAAAAGTAGCGTTTAAATCTGATTTAACCTAGTATGCTGCCAGATTCAGTGAGTGCTCCCTAAGGACAGTGAACAAGTTATCTATTCATACTCACTGCTTCAGGATTTTTAAAATCTCAATTATACATCCTCAGTTTCCAAACTGAAGAAACATAGTTTTCTGATCTCCCCTCATAAGACAGTAATTCCATTCCCTCTACTATTTTAGTTGCTGTTTTGTATTCCTTTTCTAACTGTTAACCTTGTTGGTCCTTACCAATCAACAGTTGGGACTTGGCCACCCTAATCTGAAGGGTAAGAGAGTTTCACAGGCTGTTTCCTTCAGCAATAGTCCTGAGCACAAAGAATGAGTTCTGAATATTGTAGGGGAAAAAAAAATATTATAACATCTGAGTATGTGCGTCAGGAGGCAACCACAGCACATCTCCCAGCCTTATTGGAACTGACACTGAATGGCACACTGCAGAAAGCACTTGACCTAGTCATCAGCTCTTGGAGCACACAGTTTGAAAGATATCGCTTTGGTTCTGCCAGAAGCACAAAATATTTTCAAAAGATCAGAGCATCAGCTCTGAATGGACAGAGTGATATTCCACCAAGAGCCAAAAAGTGAAGGGCAAGGATTTGGGCTGCTGTGAGAAAAGTCATTCTTCTAGAGATCACAGACTGAGGGATTTTCGCAGCCTCATGAAGTAAGTGAGGGCAAGTAAGGTGGGAAACTGATCACAGCAATGGTGCTCCTATGTGCACTTTTACTGGAAACAATTCCCTTTTTGGCCAGATTCCACTTAGCATTCATGCACAGATAATTTCAAGGGAAATTTTTCTACATGTATAGCTAGAATTGCTTTCTGTTCTTTTGTATTTACATCCTTTTCTTTTCTAACCAGATGATATTGATTACTGTGGATTAATAAGCAGTGTCTATCACTGAAGACATCTAATTTAATTCCATTTCTTTTTCTCATCAGTGGTAGAACACAACATGCCGTCTTTTTCGGTTACATGAGATTACACTTTTCAGCTCTCTGCTGGAATGTAATATACCTTGAAAGAATAATTTGTTATTAAAACATTAACCCCTTTTAATAATAACCTAATATTTATGTTGCCACTTAAGTATTCCTCTGCATATAGTTGAAAAAAAGCATCAATAATAGAGTAACTTTGAGAAATTTTCTAAATAATGATTGTTTTAGCATTATCCTGCATCAAATTCTTCCCAAAAATTGTGTATCTCCTGAGACACGATCTAATTAATTTTTAAGAAAAACTTTGTTGCAAAATATACACTATTCGAACATCATTACCTGAATTAGCATACCTGCTACTGTCTCCTCTGTCTAGATTTTCCTTTTGCTGTAGTCACACCTTCTTCCACTTTCCAAGTTGTTTTCAACACAAGATTATGACTGATGGAATTCAAGTGGGCAACAAAGAAGAGGTTCTTGAGGGCAATGAGATGTGATTGAAATGCCTTCTCTGGAACTTTTGAGGACAGGCAATTGAATCCAAGTTAGAATACCTTTTATAACTATGCTAAGAACTGCCCAGTTCTTGACTGGCATAAATCGTATGTCATTTGCTATTTGATTTAAAGTTACATTTTTCTGCTGGGTTTTTTCGCTTTTCTTTTTTTCCTTTTTTTCTGCTTGTCCTGAGTACTCTTCACTTGAACATTAGATGATGCCTTTGGAATTACCTAAAGAAACCAGAACACTTAAAAGTGATCAAGGTTCTCTAATGTCAGTAAAAGGGCTTTAATGTCAGTAAAAGCCTTAGATCATCTACTGTAAATTTGTTTTTAATTTTGTTTCTCTTTTCTTTTGAGCCTTATGTTCTGACTTACTTGAATGTCCTCCATAGGGCAAGTCAACAAAGATTCTTTGTGCTCGCCTCTATTAAGTGTTCCTCTTCTGTGTGGTTTTGGCCTTTGCACTTGAGCTCATCATTCCAAAAGCTGAACCACTAGATATGGGAGATAGTGTATATTAGCCATTTAAGATATTTTATTACAAGTATCTTTTTATGTATGTTAAAATTGAAAAATAATTTCATTTAATACTTTTGTAATGGTACAACAATAATGGCAATAATTTCCTTTCATAATGAAAAGCATTGTCGGGGTTTTGGGTCATTTGCAATAATGTGTTTATACAATCTTTGAATGCTGGGAAGATACCACACTGCCAGCATTGCCAAGAAGTTTTTAACAGATAGATACACTGATTACCATCTCTCAGGACACAAATGACCGCAGCGGAAGAATGCCTGATTTTCTCCCTTTGAATTAAATTACAGAAATTTCAGTGGGCATTGAACCAGGCCTTGGTGACAATGTTTCTTTACCTAAATTGCTAAGCTGTAAAGGTTGTAAAGACTTAGGTCACTGCACATCATATAGATTATGACAAAGAAACACATCTCATAAGTAGGCCACAGAAGTTTTAGTACTTTAATCAAAAGTAAACAAAATAGTTATTTTTTCGGTTACAAGAATATTAAAAGTCATAGCACAAATTGTCGAATTGCTAGCAAAATATTCACATTAATAATGGAGTTGAGTTTTTAAAATTTATTTTTGTGGGTTTTTGATCGCTGTCCTGATACACCTTTGTGCCCTAAGGTCAGTGGTGTTCATCTTTCTCAGGGAGAACTGAGCACATAGGAATTTGCAGTAAAAGTCATCACTTGCCTAGGTTCTTCATGAAGAGGAGCATGATCTTGATATTGGGGGATCCAGAGTCCTCCTAAGGTTATTTTTCTGTGTTCTTGCACTGTCTTTCAGTCAGTGTTTCTTACTGGCCCACAGTTCAGTTATATAATACATGATATAACACAAAACCATACCACTGCAGCCTCAGCACTAAGATATTAGAATAAAATACTTAGAAGCATTGTTATAGAAAATTGCCCTCCTGATTCCTTTCTATCCCTTACAGTTTTTGCACTTCCTGCTAAAAATATTTGCTGTTCATTCTAGAAATTTTCAATTAAGTCCTAAGGCCTGAATATTAAGTTATTATGAAGCCAGTGAACTGCTGTTTGCAATAGCAAAACTGTATTTACTAATTGACACCCTTGTTACTTCACAAAAAGCCTGTTAAAACCTTGCGATGATCACAATGACTTTATGATTAAATGAATGTCTTTACATGCAGTTCCTCCTCAGCTAATTGCATTTTCAAAAGTATTACCTAAGTACAATATTAATAACATTGCAAAATTAATGATACAGTAATCTAGGTCAGAATATGCTCCTGACAAAGGACTTAAGACAGTAAGGTTTTCAAAACAATGACCATTCATTGCAAGGGTGTGTGGTGTGCACTTCTTGCCGCTATAAGCAGCAATGAGTTTTTATTTTCAAGTAAAATCACTGATAAATTATAATAATGTTATAATTAAATTGATGCATGTGTTCTTCAGTAAATATTTAGAAATTATAGTTAATCTCAGTATCTGAAAAAAAATCAGAAATTATTTAAGAAATGTTTTATGATTGCTTCCAATTTTTTTAGAAGTGTCACGTATAAAATGTAATGTTGAGTATATTAAAAAAATTCCTTTAAATAGATGTGTCCAAATGCCAGTCTATTTAACTTCTGTCCACTCTTTAATAAACTTTTTTTTTGCAAGGGTTTTTTTTCCAAATTATAAATACTCTCCATTTAACAAACCTGTAGCCTTTGTGTGCAAGCTTTTGTATCTATCTATATCTAATCTATATCTATATATCTCAGTATTTATAGATTTCTAATATTTTTCTCTTCAGAATTTTTTGACTGAGACCAACTTGAGCTTATTGTGTACGCTACTTGGCAACAGCTATTCTCATTTGGATAGTCATTCTGCTGAAAGTACCACATTGAAAGAGAGAACATTAACAGAATTCGTTGTAAATGAATGCATTATACTTTAAAATTACAATTGCATGGGTTTGAAACAGACTTCAGAGTACCATGTTTCCATGTTACACAATATAGTAAATAAGGGAAGATATTACAGAGGGACAATGGGTTATTGTTTTCCTCTTATGTATAACAAAGGACCAATNAGAGAACATTAACAGAATTCGTTGTAAATGAATGCATTATACTTTAAAATTACAATTGCATGGGTTTGAAACAGACTTCAGAGTACCATGTTTCCATGTTACACAATGTAGTAAATAAGGGAAGATATTACAGAGGGACAATGCGTTCTTGTTTTCCTGTTATGTATAACAAAGGACCAAGAGATTATTTTTATAGATTTCTTTTATCTGCCTCCATGTTTAGGCCAGGGGTCCAGAACTGTAATTCAGTGGCTCAAGGATGCAACTAAAGCAAGAATAACGGCTCTGCAGTGTTTGTCACTGCAGACAACTCTTCCAGCTCTCCATTCTAAGGCTCTCTTATCACTGCAGCAGGATCCAGCAGCTTCTGGGAAAGCACTTGGTTATTGCCAGCATTTGGAAAAGTTTTGCAAGAGATGGTAAAGAAGATATCTTTTAGATGCAGAAGCCATCTAAAAGATAAACCTTGTTAAGTTTAAGTTAGCTTTTGTGAATATGACATTTTTGATTAAATTCTGGACTATTTTTAACAAGCTTTATTAAGAACCTAGATGACCTTTTAAACAATCACATCTAAGCTATGAATTATGTTTATCTGCAATAGGAAAATAGCTTTCCACCTGCTTCCAAGGGGTTTTACTCAATCTGCTTCCAAAGGAAACAATGTACCTAAGAGCAAAGCTATTGGGAAGGACTTTAAATATCCATTGCTCAATTCTTGGCTGGCCTAGTGGACAATGTTGATAAAGTTTCCTTTTTTTCTTTAAATGAAATTAATGATATCAACCTTGTGATGCACTTTGATAAATACTGATGAGCAACAATATATAATAGTACAAAACAATTATGTGAGGAAAGACTGTATAATATTGTTCCTGATCATATTTTAACTTGATCATATCCATTACTTCACTTTTTGGACAGCAACTGAACAGTTTAGGGTGCTAAAAAAAGACAAGTTCTGATGGGAAAAAAATGAATCTAGGCTTTATCTAAAGTATCTAGATTGTTATCATCCCCAAATCAACAGCTATATTCTCCTTAGTTTAGCTGTGCATTTAGAAGAAGCTAAGGTGAACTTTTTTGAATACGCCACTGCCCAGTCATGAAAAAATATTTTGGTTTTGTCATTTATCTGTTGCTGAAGGGAGAGAAATACTGAATGCATTGGATCAGAAAAAACTTAATTATCTGACTCCTCTACTGACCAGACTTTCCGTTTAGTCCAAACCCAAGTTGCTGCAGACTAGCTTCCAGAGGGAAGCTTTCGCTTTTCTAATACACAAAAATTATACAATAGAGAACCTGAGGATTAAATAATAAAAGTACAGCATTAACTTTGTAATCAAACCTAAGGCAGAGGATCTTCTATAATAACTGTCTTTGATTCCCTGATAAATTTCTGAGACGCTTCATGTGTTCTGCAAGATTCCTTCAGTTCTACTTATCCCATGTAATTTTAAAAGTATTTTAAATCTTTTCTCAATTGAAATGAGATTAAACCACAAAATAAACAAGAAAATGAGCAGTTACATATACATACCTAACATACGATGTACATAACTAGCAAATGAGGGAAGGCCAGCATCAGATCAATACTCTTTCAATCCAAAGGTGCCATAATCTACAAGACCATCTTCCTGTTCTGAAGAAAACAAAAACAAAGCTCATAGGTCTTTTAAGCCTGAAACAGTCACCTCTTTTTTTCATTCATGAAATGCTGTGAAAAATTGCTTCTTGTTGGACAGCATCAACAGATGTGAAAGATATGGAAGTGTAAAGGCAATCTTTCAGCAGCTGCTACTGAAGGATTTGAAGGTGTTAGTATCCTTCTCCTACCAAAGAAAATTAAGCTTTGATCGAGGGTCAATAGTGGGCAACTGAGCAAGATGTGCAAGATGTGTTTTTTAGGAGCCTAAGTATCTTAAAATGATTGAATGTTTTTATTATAACTATTAAAGGTGTATTAGATTTTTGAAAAGCATAGAGATTGGGCTAGTTAATAGAAGATACTATAGTGTCTGTTGGCTAGTAGAAATACAGTAATAAACTTTATGATGTGTCAAGCCATTAAGATTAT
>VZSC01012626.1:9677-27030 GCA_013398225.1 Steatornis caripensis | reverse complement strand
CCCCCCCTCCCCAATCCAATCTATCCAAAAAAAAAAAAAAAAAAAAAAAACAAACAAAAAACCCAATAAAATAAATCTAAATGATATACATTATCCACAGTCCTAGAGACGCCTACAACTACTCAGTAGCACCAAGAATCTGATACGGGTGTAATTAAAATCAATTAAAACTCGGGAGCAATGGTAACATGTTTGCTGCTTTTGCAGACCTCCTGCCCTTTATTAGTGTCTTGGAGGAGAAGCGGCTCTCCCTGTGCTGAAAGTGAAGGCAACAGTGTCCTGTCCTCTCTCCATCAGCAGCCGAACGGTTTTGGCAGCAGGCTACAAACACACACACACACATACACAGCACAGCGAGAGCAGCCGAAGGTTACAAGGGGATGGGATGTGAGGCCAAGGCCCCACATGTGTGCGTGGGTGTCTGTACGTATGTGCGCACACGGGTGCGTGTGTGTGGAAGGAGTGGGACTAATCTACACAGAGGTGAAGGGTTGTGCGAGTCCAACACACGCCACCAGCCTCTTTGGTGACAGGGTGATGGGAAGGGGAGGGAGGGAGGAAGGGAGAGAAAGGGAGTCAGCACAGTCCTCCTCTTGTGAGCCTCCGGTTGTGTTGTCTTCCAAGGTCAGGGGCCTGTGCGCCACAGTTCATCTGTCTCCACATGCCACCACTCTGCAGGCCTCAGTAGCCAAATGTCTCCTGGGAAGCATAGACCATGTAGAGGAAGCCATCCTCGTCCTTCTCCTGCTCGTAGATCTCCGAGATGGGGGTAGACACACTCACCATGCTGTGCTGGTTCACCAGCAGGAAGAAAGCCTGGGTGGGATTCAGCTGCAAGCGACGCCTATGGGGGCAAGGGCAGGAGGGCCTGGGTCAACACACCTGGAGTAGGCACTGTGACAGCAAGTTCTACCTCCCTCCAACAATGCTGTTCACATGAGGCGAGGCCTGCACAGCTAGGACCTCCTCCCACATGCTCAGGAGGTGGTGTCTACGAGCCTCCAAGGCCTCCTGAGCAGAGACTGCAAAGCCCCTTTCTCCAAGCACTGCTGGCAAGGGCAAAGCAGAGGGGCCTCTTCCATCAGAGCTGAAGGATAAAAGAAGGGGATTGGAGTCCCACTCATCAGCTCACAGTGTCCCTGTGAGGGGGAGGTCACAGTCCTTCATCAGATGTTAAGAACCTGCCCCCCCTCGACTCCCCCGAACAGTCTGTACCACAACACAAGGATGCTGTGGTGGTCGTGTCCCCATCCTCACCCTCAGCAGCTGCCTCTGCCTCACCCTCACCCCTCTGCTCTGTGCTCAGGGCCTGTGGGTGAGGACAGGTTCACAACACACCAGTTAGGGTCGCCTCACTCACCGGATTATTTTGACCAATTCACTCATGTTGACATGGTCTGGGACAAGGAACTTGGTCTTGTCCAGCACTGGCAGCTGTTTCTCCCCTTTATAGCGTTCAATGATGACCTGAGGAGAAAGTCAATGGTAGAGTTAGCCAGTTTACAGTGCCCCAAGCACTGGCCTCAAGGTCAAACACAAATCAAACTAGCACAAGTGGAAAGGTTGAGGTAAGGCTCCACTCTGCTTCACCCTCACAGGAAAGCAAAAAAACAAAAGCGCATGAGCAGTGACCATCAGGTTGGCTGCAGACAGCTGTTCAAGCAAAAACTCATCTGTCTGCCTGAGCCAGATGGTGGAGAGCATCCAAGATAAGTGAACTGAAGCATCAATTGCTCTGGCTGGCTGAGAAACAGTAGGCATTAGTGGACTGATTTAGCTACCTCCCCAGACATGCAGGAGATCCAGAAGAGGAGTGAAGTTTATTTTAACATCACCTTCAGACTGACTAAAACCACAGGTTTTGCTGGCTTGAGCTAAGGACTGAACTCATGGTGCACAGCAAGCAACATTTTCCTTCCCTTTTGTGCTACAGCTCTGAGCTGCTGCCATTCAGCATCACACGGCGTGCTCAGGAAGAGCTGCAGATATTCCCAAACGAGCAGTTTTCAGACATAGTGATGTCACCAAAGGCATTCCTTCAGAATGCGAGTTTGGAGTTCGCTGGTCCCACTTCTCATGTCAACGCTCAGATGCACTGACTCCAAAAAGGATCAGAAACCCATGCCCACTTCTCCCATGTGCCACAACTGTGTGGTGAGCTTCCAGGGCACCTCAGCACAGTGCCACCAGGGGCACAGCCCAATCTGTCCTCCCCTGCAAGAGGTCTTGCTTGGGAAAGCTCTTTCCACACCTACATTCTGAAACGGCTAAACAATGATTTCTGTTCAGTTTTCCTGCTGTTGAAATTAATGAATTTCTTCTGTTAAGGAGTGTGCCGACAGCTAAAATTGCTATTTGAAACCAGCTTGGAAACGTACTATTTGTATTCTAAGAAACAAGGTGGTAGGCAGTTAAAATAAGTAATGATGTTACTTATAACTCACTACGTTCCCATTACAATGACACTCTTGACTCTCACATCTCTCCAGTAACTAGCTGTTTTCTCCACAGAAAGACACTAATCAGTTCATTGTTCTCTCCAGGTTGAGACTGAACATAATTTCTCACTATAAGACAGTTCCCATAAATCATTTTCCCACATCTTTTCCAAAAATATATGGGAGGCTGCAAACACCTTTGGACAGTGGAGGGATGGAGCAGCGTGCAGAGATTAGGATCCCCAGAAGATGGCTCTGCGACGCCAAAAGGATCAGGCAAACCTCTGGGAACACTGATTTGCCTTTCCCTTAATCGTGTGTTGACACATCAGCCTCTATCAGCAGCATCAGCGTAACTCCTGCTGCCCGTCTACTACACCAAAGCCAAATCAGACACCCTGGCTGGGATGCTGCAGCATCACCACTGAGCTGGGAACACCTCACCTGAGTCTGATGAGTTCCCCAGACTGCAGGGCTTACCAAGGCCCACCAGGATGGGCCAAGCTATATTGCAGGCCGTTCCCAGGTGAGGCAGGGGTGCGAGGCGCCTTGGTGTGAGCTCTGCACCTAAATGCCCTCTGAAGAGCCCATCCGGGACAAAGCTCACACAAGGGGAACCCAGGAGCCCGAGGGCTGGACAAGCAGCATATGAAGACTCCCATGATTCCAGCAATGTGTTCTCACATTGGCCATGTCTCTTGATACTGAGCAAGGGTGCCAAAGACCAGAGAAAGCCTTCAGTCCCTTTTGCAAGATGGGGACCTGATGAAGAAACAATTTTCTGCAACAGACTAGTTCATGCATTACCAACCTCCTCCAGGAGGATGGCAGAGGAAGGACAAAGACAAGCAGAACCATCCTACTGTATTTAACTTGAGTTTTACTTGGACAGATGAGTATTTTTGCTTTAGGGAGATGAACAGTCTCACAGGGCTGGACACCCGTAACAGCCACGTACAGGGATGCTGCTCTGGCCACCAGGAAACACAGAGGCAACAGCAGGACCTCAAGTTTTTAACAGTAGTTTGCAAAACGGGGCAGCTATGCAGTAACTGTTTGCACATATCTTTACATGCTGAGAGGGCCCTCTACAATTGGACTATGCCTCATTTCTCACTTACATCCAGCAGGACCAGAGGCAGATGTCTCTAATTACCAGCCAGTTCCATCCCACAAAGAAAAGCCTCTCAGTTAGTCCAAGGATGAGCCGAGAAGGATGGCCTGGCTGTTAAAGCAGCAGCTGTCTTGTGCCCTGAGCAGAGGGCCTGTCATGCAGAACAGCTCCAAGAGTTTCTGTTTCCAAAACACGAGCTGTTATTTGGGTAACCCAGCTATGGGAACAGGTGGTCAATGGACAAAACGTTCTTGTCTAGCTTTGGAGGGAAATGCATGATCAAATGCTAATATTACACCCCTGTGGCCACACGGCCTGTATGAAAAGCCACCTCCCCTCCTGTATCCTCTTCCAAGCTGCTACCTCAGGCCAGGGGGTTCCTCAGTGTGGGACACCTGCTCTTGCAGTGGGAACCCACCACAGACCTCACTGCAGAAATAGCAGGCACACGTGGAAGGCTTAGGGCAGAGCCTGGGGTCCCGGTCCCATTGCAGAGGGGGCTTGGGCAGCATTTATAAACTCGACCCTTGTTCTGGGGTCAGTCTAAAGAGGTGGAAATGGATTTTGGTAGGGAATGAGGCCAAATTTGGCAACCTGACAGAGGCAAGGCTGCCACCGCTCCACGCCCCCAGGTCCAACTAGCAGCAAGGCTCAGAATGTATTCCCAGTAGGCGCACATACAAAAATATGCATACGTAACACATACATACCTATATACATGGCTGGCCAGAGAGATTAACATGGACATTCAGCGCGCTCACACGAACACAGACAGCACCAACAGCCCCCTCCTGTCCCCCTCTGGCTGAGCAGGGTGGAGGTCCTTTAGTGGGAAAATACACAGCAACTCCCCTCAGTCTGAGAAGTGCTCTGGTGTTGATTCAATCTGAGTTGTGTCAGCCCTGGACACTGGGTCTGCAGCTCCCTGGAACAGCCCTTGCAGGAGCCGAGAGAAGGTTTTTCCTCCCTCTGAGTCCGTAAGCTGGGTTTCTATCCACCACTGCACCAGGACAGTGCATTATTTGAGCTCTCTCACCTGCCATTTCCTGGCCGTGCTCCTCTGTGGGTGTGCAGATGAGCTGTTTATCACACAACCTAACCGAGACCTCTCTGTGTGGCCCAAACACACCCTCAGCCTTCCCTACCAGCATGAGAGGCGGCTCTCCCCTAACACACCCAGCCCACTACCGACTAGCCCTTGCTGAATTTAGCATTGCAGTGCTTCTGGAAATGATTTGCTCGCGTTGCTGCCCAGCACAAGCTCTTCCCCAGTGACTTTACACTCTCCAAGGCTCACCGGAGCTGACTTAAAGCTTGCAGCTGGCTCCCCAACAGGCCCCAGGTCAATGGGCTCCAGAAAGAGAGCACTGGGGCTGACAGCAGGCAAGGGCGATGGGCAAGCATAAGCTTGGTCTATCCTCCAAAAGGGCAGAGATTACTTATAAAGCATCTCGTGAGGCTGTGGATGGAGGTCGCAGCAAGAAGGCAGGAAGCTCTCTGCTTGCTCTGACCGCTCAAGGAGGAGCCACCCCACAGCTGCCTGCAAGGGGCAGCTGGAGGCTCCCTCCCTGCAGATGTAAGCGTGAGCAGCTCCTCACTGCCAATAGAACCATGCCCTTCTCAGTAAGAGCTTGTGTGTTCTTGTGGTCAGTGCCTTTTACTACAGAAGTGCAGCCAGGTTTGGGGAAGGCAGAGACGATAAATGAGCCAGTGGCATGAGGTGGACAGGGCAACACTGGGGAGCTCCTAGCTCCTGCCTATCTCCTTATTTCATGTGTCAGTGAGGTGTCCTGGGATGTGATTTCCCTTCAAACACAAGCAGAGAACTCCACGCCTCAGGCAGAGCCCAGGTTATCTAGCGCATTGTCTCTGGTGGGCTCAGACACACCACCAGCTCTCTCCCCACGCAGTCCCCCCTTGTGTATGTGGCATAGCCCCTTCCTCAGCTTCCTCTGAAGTACCCTCATGGAGACAGGAGAGAAATGCCTTTCCCTGGGCACAAAGCAGGTCGTGCATTCTGCAAATCCTCCTGGTCCACTGTCAAAGGAAAAAGGGGACTTACCCAAGGGCTCCAAGTGGAAATCAGAGGTGCAAGAAGAGGGCAGCAGCCACAGCACAGCTTGCTGTGATTTCTGCCAGCAATAAGGGTGTGACCTGGGCCATCTTCTCCGTAACTCCCCTGGTCTGTGGGCTCAAACCCCTTTGCTAATTCCAAGTGCCTCTCCAGGGAAGCCAGTCACTTGGCAAACACACTCCTGCCTTTCACAGAAGGCCAAGACCTTCCTACAGCCAATCTGCCTGCACTGCACTGCTCAGACCCACAGCTACCCCCCCCACCATGCTCAGTTTTGCACTACGAGGCTCTGCTTACAGCCCTAGCACTGCAAGATACATACAGTGACTTGCAGGAACTCTGCTGTGTAAAAGAGACAGCATCAAGATTGGTGTCAGGGTCTCATCGGGACCAGGCCTTTAGATATCAATGACACAAACAAAGCTGGACCCCCCAAGGCCTTCAACACCATTCTCTCCTGATTCCGTTTACCGCTCCAGCCAAACTTGCAGCTAAACATATCCTCCCCCTGTCGTGTCAGTCAGCCCAGGAAAGCAAAGTAGCAGTGTTCAGCCGAGTCCCTCATCCTCTCACAACACTGACACTCAGGACACTGTCAGGGACAATAAGGCACTGAACAAAGCGGTCACTGGAGCAGGTGTGGGAGGGCTCCGGTCTCTGCCATGCCATCTCCCCCGCCACACACAACTCCTCAGACATCCACACCAGTGACCAGCTCCTGGTGGCACACAAGCCTTCTCCTGGGGCACATGGTGTTTGACCAAAACACAAAGAGCACTCCAGCCACGGAAGCTCTCCCACCACACTTCAGTACCACTGGTAAAATTCTGCATGTGGATGCAGAGCTCTGGCTCCTTCTGTTCATTTCCCAGGCAACATGCCTTTATGTACAGGCACTTGGTGGAAGAGACGGAAGACAAAGAATTCTTTTTGCCAGAAGATGCTGTGCTAAAATCAAAAGAGGAGCAAGGCAGGAATGGATTAGTATGTGCCAAGTGCAGTTTGAGACATTAAGTCTTGAAGAGAGATTGTATGCAATTTTAAGACAAGGCTGATGTTCACCCAACACTGACAGCGAGCTGAACTAGGAACACGTCCCATTTTTTGGTTATACATGCTATGGTATTGCAAACACCAACTCGAGCAAGCCCCAAGTATGTTATTTTTCTAAGCTCTCCATCTTCTCAGGAAGAGAAGCAAATACTCAGCTAGGATATCAAAAGCCCACGCACAGCCAAAGAGCCAGATAGTGTATTAGGTCTGACATGGGCAGGAAGAACTGAAGGCAATTCATGGAGTCTGACCTATGCACGTCAACAACAGGTGCTGGGAAAGCACAGAACAGGTGTGACCATTTGTCTGTAGTATGAATTATCCTAATAGAGTCTCTTTGCTTTCAATACAGCAAAAATCATCTCACACATCTTTCTCCAGGCAGATGCAGAGAAATTCTTACCATGTTATCCACGAAGTCAGGTAACTACTGCAACAACAACAAAAGCCATTTCAGTGTTTTCTCTTGCTGCACTAGCTTGGAAGTACATTTGCGATCAAATCAGTTCCTTGCCTCTAGGGCATGCATGAAGCTTAAGAGAAAGAGTGTATTTTGCACTGCTGAGAATGCAGTCTGCTGTTGAGCAGCTGGCATGCACAAGGCACTGGAGGCTTATGTAGAGAGTCCTGTGTTCATTCTTAGGAGCAAAGTTTTGTAACCTCTATGGCTGGCTGGTGGAGGCTATCCGGCAGCACGGAGTAGTCATGGGAACAAGTCTAATGCTGAACAGTGAGAACGATAACTTACCGGGATTTTGTTTGGATGTTGCTCTCGGATCTGCTGTACTTCTTTACAACGATCCGCTGGAAAGAAAGTAGTAAAGAAACACAGTTAGAAACATCTGGTTGTGCTAGTTCAGGCAAAACCAAGGTAATCACCCTGCAAGCCACAAACTGACAAAGAGGGACATTGCAAAATAAATACAAGTTCTGTTCATCAGGCCTTTCTGAACATTTTGCAGCAGTGAGATGGTCAGCCAGACGTCAGCTTCAGTGATCAACCCTTCATGGCTTCCTACCACCTCAAGCATCCCCCAAAGCAGGGACATGCTCTGCTACCCACTAAAACTGGGCAACACACATGGAAACCAAATGACTTAAATGAGACTGTAAGGATTACAAAACTGTATTCTTAAATCTGTCTTAAGCAAATGCAGCTCATGACCACCAGTGCTGGGCAGCAGCACAGCTTTAGGGTCTCAGCTCTGGAAGTTCAGGCTCTTTCATGTCTCCTGGCTGTTTCCCTAGGCAAGATCATTCTCCAGCTGGGGCTGGGTTTCAGCCACTTCCTTCGGCCTGTTGTGCGCTCCAAGCACTACCTGGCACAGTGCCTCAGTCCAAGAGACATACGCCTTGCCAAGGAGGACTCCTTCACCATCATAGATCTACACAGTAGCTACAACAGCTATTGGCCTGACAGAAGTATTTCTATATCTGTAGTGGAAACAGGAAGAAAAACTTGAGCAAGGTGATAAGCCACATTCTAGAAGAATTCTTCTCTGCAGTTGTTCTCACAGTTTCTAACCTATTTTCCTCCAGAGTTCACGTTTACTGACACACATTACAGGCAGCACTAAAACCTTGTACGCCCTTTAAGATCAGAGGAGAATTTCAATGCCCCCTCACTGCTTTACCAGAGGGCCCTCCACTTTCCACAACTCAAAGCAGCAGAGGGGAGGGCAATAAGCCGTACCAAGGCCAATATGGCTGTGCATGTGCTTTCCTGCAGCACTACAGACCTACGCTCCTCCCTGCGTTATCATCACTCTGGGAAGCGCTTCACAGCCTGCAATGGCCTGTCTGAAGGGCCCAGGGGAAGCAGATCCATGGACCACAGTAGGGAAGCTGGGGGGTGCAGGCCAACGAGTAAGGACTGCCTAGAAATGCAAGATCTGGATATCGCAGGATCCATCAGAAGCTCTTGAGCACCATTTCTGTCTCCTCTGAGAGGAAAATCCCTCTCTGCTAGGAATTGCTAGACCTTTCTTCTGTAGGACTCCATGGGCTAGCAAGACAGAGCAAGATTATTTGGATTTAATAAATAAAATTCACACGTATTTGTTTTGAGCTTTATGACTGAAGATGTAGTTCCTCACGTTTCCTTTTCACCCTATCCAATGCTCCAGGGCATCTAGAGTTACCCTTGCGATACAGACAACTTTCCCCTGAGGTCTCAATCAGCAAGGAGTCACACAGAAATCAGCACTGCATGTGACGCTGGTACAGCAATGCCTCTTCAGGAACGCTGAAGGACACAGTGACAAGAAGCATCCAGCACACCACCCAACGCACAGCACTCAACTTGAGGAGACAGCCAGAAGCGCGTGCCCCCACCTTCTGCAGAGCTCCACTCCCACACTTCCATGGTGTACAAGCTTCAGCAGGACAGAGCATCTGAAAGGCTGGCGATCCAGAGCATGAGCGTCCAGCACTTATCAGCATTAAGTACTTTAGGCAGCCTGACCGCAGTCAATGCGGACTTGCTGGGTATTAACAGAGCCTGCAGAAAGCTGTGTCCCCTCAGGGCTCGCTAGTTTTTTCAGCTTCAGTATCCGCCCTGTCCTGCATCTCTGTCCATACTATCAGATAGCCGTCTGGATGAACTTCCTAGATATTATGCATTTCCATGTAGGGTCATGTTTGCATGGGAACAGTTTGCATGGGAAGCCCCAACAATGGAGGTGATTAAGAGAGGGGTCTGAGAAATAATTCGGAGAAAGCAAATTTGCAGCCTTTGCGTGGCTAGTAATGTAGATAATCTCAGAGCATCCAATCAGCGTAGGCTGCATGCACCAAAGGGCAGCCACACGCCTGATGCCTCTTCTTGCTCCCTGGAAGCATCACTAACTCCAGCACAAGGCTGGCAGCCACCACCACCTTCGCTTCCACAGAGGAACCAGAGGTGCCCCCTGCCCATCACACTGAGAAAGATGCCACATAGAGAATAAAATGGTACATCATCTATCCAGCTACGTGTCAGTGTCTCAGGATCCCACCCCTAAAACCACAGTCCTTTGACTCCTGAGGGGCACAGACTGTAGGTGCCTAGGACAGAGGCAGGCCAGGCTGCTACTGCAGCACATTTCTTCCAGGTCTTGCTGACCCCACGCTCAGCAGGAATTAAGGGCACAAGCCACCGGTAATAAAGCTCCCAACTAGCCTCAAGTCTGATGTACCATAGTGGCAGCTCCCCTGTCCCACTCTAAGACCTGCCGTGTGCCCAGAACCCAGTCACTCTGGTCAGATGGGCCCAGCGCTTTTGTGGGCTAACTTCAGAGGACATTGTGGGAGATGGCTGATTTGCAGGCTACCACAGTGCAATGACAGCATGTGCTGCTTTGCTCCAGGGGCTGCTGGATCCCTTCAGCAGGTCCATTTGACTGCAACTACAAGCACCTAAAGCACTGCACTTCTTCCTCTGCCCAGGAGATTCCCGTTTCAGAAACTTCATTCAGGAAGGCAGCTGGGAGCAACCCCACCTAAACCGTTCAGGTGCCTGAAGATTCAGGCAGAAGTTTCCAGGACATCTGAAGCTCTGCTGAAGCTCAGTCCCATCCTAGCCTTGGAGATCCAACTAAGTAGGCTTAGGAATCAGGAGAAACTATCCTCCATCAAACTCTGCACAAGGGTAATTTCTGTGCACACAATAGTTCGGGTGCTGGAGGTGTCCTGCAGAAATAGGAGATGGTCACCCATACCCTCCTCAGCCTGGGCGGGAGCTAGAGGTTGATCCTGCATCTCACGGAAGCATCTTCGACATCACACAGCAAGGAATGGCTATAAATACTACCTTTAATTTAATGTATATGTAGTCAAATCTAAGTCACAGGAATAAAGAGAAAACCGTTAAGGGGTCCTTCAGAGGGACACTGACGGAGATGCCAGCCTAGCACCCAAACTGACACACGCCACGTACGGCACTGCAGACGGGTACGCTCCCTCCACCCCTTCACTAGCAGTGTCTGCACACTCACACTTCATACACGACAGGTCTGATTTTACAAGCGTTGTTCGTCTCCTGCAGCTCTCCCAAATTATAGCAGTGCTAATTGAGGTTAAGACTTTCCCCTTTTCTATAGCTCTCGGCTATAGGTAATCCTTAGTCTATATGTAAAGCGAACCAACTGTTTACACAACCCAGTCCACATCTACATTTTTTTCTCTGGCCCCTCCTCGCTGCAAAGGAGAAGCAAAACACCACACCTGATTTCAGCAGCTCGGGGACTCCAAGCAAGGAGGGATGAAGGGGCTGCAGCCAGCTGCTGTTTGGAAGTTGCTGAGCAAAGATTAATGAACTGCCTAGAGAAGGAGAAGCACCGTCTCTGCTCCCAGGTGCGGGCACCACTCATCTGCCACGAGGGGAGCTGGGCTTCTCCCCAGTGCCAAGATGTGAGAGCTCAAGATGGCAGCAAGATAAAAACCACATACTTTTTATTGGTTATTCCTAGCAAAATTTCACTGCTAAAGCCTACTGAAAGACAGGAGTATTTCTGTAGCATTGCATATGCCAAAAAAATTGGCTTTTTCTCCTCCAACTGCTGTTTCAACTGTTAAGTACCAACAGCAAACCTTGCAAATTGCCCAAAACACCAGAACCTCAGCTGTTTTCTTGACTGAGCTCCTTCCCAAGCTCCTCTCCCAAAGATGTGGGCACACAATGTATCCCATGGCAATGCAGGATGAGATTATTAGGACAGTTAAGGAGAACAGGAGAAAATTTTAAGCCAGTCTTTCTGAGCATTAACGTTTGTTATCAGCACTGCCCAGGAACCCTGGCTACAGGAGATGGGTCTCTGCTGTGCTGGGCACTGTGCAGACACAGGATGAAAGGACAGCCCTGGATGCAAAAGAGCTTAATCAGACAAAAGATACAGATGGTGGAACAGAAGGAAAACACATGGCAAGTTCTCCAACAGTGCAGTTGCGTAAGGGACAGCATTTTCCAGGGGACACCAGACAATCACTGGTCAGGCACTGGTGCTGCCCTGGGGCAGCAGATGGACTCTACGAATAGCTCTGCTGCCTGTGACCAACAGGAATGCTGTGAAGAAAACACCATTAAAAAAACCCCACCACCTGGAAATGTCATCAATGTGCCAGTAGGTCAACAGCTCCAGAGCTGAGCAAGAGCTGTGTGTGGAAAGCAAAGCAGAGAGTAGAAATTCAGTCACGAGCTAGCGCCTCTCCCAGTGCTCCCACGTCCCAGGGCTCCGTGTGCACCTGCCCACAGCACGAAGGGAGCGTGCAGACATCCCTGCCCCTCGCAGCAGGCTGCCAGCCCCGTGGCTTTCGCACTGCCATTCACAAGACACTCTGACAGCCTGCTTGGGGGTGGGTCTGCCTCAGATCTGAAGCAGATGCAAAAATGAACATGTTTCTTCAGGAAGCTGCTGCGGTCAGTCCCAGGGCAGAGGGTTTGCTAGAATGTGGTCCTCTCTCCAAGAGATTTTCCGCAAGGAGAGCAAGAATTGGATGGTTTGAAATCAGCATATGTCTGGGATGAGCTGGCAACTGCTGAAGACATGGGCAAGTTCTGCAGGTCATTCCAGATGAACATCAATAAACATTTCTGAAATATCACACCACCCTAAGGCCAGACACCTCTAACCACCAGGAAATACACTCCCTGTGCATGCGTCATGGCTCACACAACAGCTGACCTCACCTGTCCTTGCCCAATGCTGGAGAGCTCGTTCTCAGGCCAGTGGCGCTCCAGGAGGAGCAAGATGAGACTCCCACATCCAGGGAAGGAGGGCAGAGCTTGCGAGGACAGCCGTGCCCTGGGAAAGCCGTCCTCACTACTAAGAAAGGGCTGTTGTCCCAGCCTACGCAGGGTAGCAGTGCTGCAGAAACTTGACAGTGATTCTGATCATTGGTCGTATTCTTCTGCCTGCAAAGCTGAGGGGCTCTGGACGGGACAAATGACCCAGGACCGAAACTAGACTAGTTTGAACTTACAGTCTGATAGAAAGTGCATCTCTGCAACATGGTATGGGTAGAGTCTGATGCTCCACTGTCATAGGAAGGTGTTTGCAACATTAATGTGGAGCAACTGACTATCTGTCTGCATGACTACCCATTTTGCTGTTAGAGCTTCGTTACAAGATATGTAATGGCTGGAAGGGTTTTTGAATGCCTGGCTCCTGAAGCCCTGGGACTGCAGAAGGATCTCAGCAGTCTTGTTCATTTGCATAAGTTCCCAATCTTCCTGGCTCCAGAGCTTGAAAATGGATTTTGAAGACAAACATGAACCAGCTTTGGCTTTTTTAGCAGTTTCAAAATTTAACTGAGCATGATTTTGAGCCTGGCTCCAGGAATGAGTATTTGTATCTGGCAAAACCATGATAAGGGCTCAGCTCGTGACCAAGCAGCGCGTCACAACAACTGTGAAGTCTAAATTCACGTCAAGACGCTTGTTCTCTGGTTGCACAGCACCATGTCACCCCTGCTGTGGGCCACGCAGGATGAGCACTGGACCTCCATCATTCAAACAGCTTAAAACAGGGCTTCCAACTCACTAAACCTCCTGAGCGTGGAGGGCAAACAGGCAGTACCTTCTGTGCCATGTTTGAATGGCATACAGAGTATTTACATCAGAGTTCCAGATAAGGAATTGGGTTTTTGGCTCAACATTTAATCACGGTTTCACTAGCCTTGGAAAAAGAACAGCAAGTTCCCTCCATATGAGCCGTCAGGAGGCTGTCCTCTGCAAGGGCTTCCCTCTAGCTTTTGTTTGACCTTTTCTTCCGTCTTGACAACCTTCACAATTACAAGCCTCCAAGACAGCGGGAATGCACTCAGATTTCCCAGAACTACTCAGGACACTTCAAATTGCTCAAAGAACTGGCACTCGTGACAGAATTGTATTTTAATGCAGAACACCACAGACGTGCATGCACAAAGAGACTTGGCACAGCCCAGGTCAGTGCGATTTATGCACAAACATGCCTGGGCATGCACAGATTTTGCAGGGCCTGTTTGCGGAGACGTGCCAGACACAGGGGTCTTGAATTTATTCCTTCGTTTTCTCTCACAGCCTATTTCCAAACTGCTTCCTGAAGACAAAAGGCATCAAACAACTGCACGACCACAGGGCTGGAGGCATTGACACACTGCAGGTTGACCACAGAACGTCACACGAGCAGGGTGACGCACCGGATCGTGTGACCCTCCTGACCGTGATCCCGACTGGGACTGACCAAGGAAGGAACACAGAAGCCAAGGGAGATGAGTTGTCTGTGGCTCACTCGATGACAGAGACAGCAAGATCCTACCAGTCTTACAGCTCCTAGATTCATCAGTCTCCGCCCATCTGGCTCAAGACGGTATCTGAAATTTCCATAATGAAGAAAGTACTAAGTAATGAACAAAGGACGTACAGGTTTTGTTATTCCTGGCTGCCAGTCAGGACCTTTTGTTATATAAAATAATAATAATTAAAAAAAAATCAATATTTGTGGTCTACATGTCTAGCTGGCATTTGTTCTGGATGTTTGTTCAGTTCTTCTTGTATCAGTATTTTCTTCAATGCTGACAATTAACCCACATCAAATCATCTCACAGAACTTCCTCGGTAATTAATACAACTAGACAGAGGCAGCTAGGCGTCAGCTTGTAACAGCAGCCGCATTTCAAGGAATCCCAGCTGTTAATGCACAACTGCTAGAGCAGGAATACCCCGAGCCCAGAGCAGGAGAACAGGCTGACTCACTAACCAACCCCAGGTCAAGATCAAGATGCTTTTCCAAGCCACCAGCAAGCAAAACCATTATGACCAGCACAGGATTGTGTGCGAGACAGACAATTCATCCCCTGTTGGTCTTTCAACTGGTACGAGCACATCTAGCTTACATGAGATGAGTCCTCGGAGAAGGCAATGCTTCACTCTTCCCCAGAGCCAAGAGAAGAGGGAATTCAGCTCCACACATGGCCTTTGTCTAGCACTGCCTTTCCTGTAAAGAGGAGTGGCTTCCCAGAACTAAAGGCAGATCTCCCAGAGGACCGAACCTGGGATAAGAATACTCAGTCCAGAGAGACTGAGGTGAAACCTCTATGTTTGTCACCTAGCCAGGGGCTCCAGCCCACCAACAGGGGACACGCCTACGTGTCAAAGTGCCTCCATTTCGTCAGGATGCTGGGGCATGAGGCCAACTTAGTTTCAGTTAGCTGACCCGTCCAGGTTTAACGTCCATGTCCATAACCACGCTGGTTATGCACTGCATTGAAAACAAAGCTCGAAGTCTGTTGGCAACCTTGAAACAGCAGAGCTGCCAATTCAAAACAACCGCTTCAAGAACAGTGGGAGGTGCGAGCGCTACCCAATGCTCCGGAGGACTCGTGTTCTTTACAGGAAGCGCAACCGTGTTGTCAGGCTGCCACATGCTCTTGCTACAGCCAGGACACCCTGTTCCTTTGACACAGACCACAGCTTTGTTTTGACAATTGTTTTGGAGTCCTACAACGGATCTGACAGCACAGAAGACAGCTGCTGCAGCGCCCACAGCTGGGCTCAGAACAAGAAAGCAGAGGGTTACTGTCAGATTTTAGCCCCATGCACCCAGACCAAAGATGCGCTGCCGCAGACGTGCCAAGGACCAGACCAGGTCACAAAGCATCACCCTCTCACCACTAATGGCACATCAGATCATGGGAGAGGTCAGTGCTCAGCACCCTCAACACACCTTGGCTCAAACCCCTGGCATTTCGCAGCCAGTCCCTTTTTCAAGTCCTCAGCAACGATGAACAGGAATCCAGAAATTTTATTCATCAGGAGAGATCCAAGGCAAAGCAGATGAACAAGCAGAAGGAATTAATGGAACAACAAATCTCAAAAATACAAGAAAGGGAAAAACATGCCTTGAGGAAAGCAGAATCTCCAGCAAGGAGTGGCAGACCAAGACCTATGCACGCCACTTGCCGTGAAAGTGGAGCCTGGGTGCCTTTTGTAAACAGTCATATTCCTGACTCTGCCCTTTCTCTGTTTGTTTGGAACCGTTCCACTTCCATAAAGTTTTGAAGCTTTAAAAATTAAGCCACTCTCAGGGTACAGTGTCGCTGGTGATGTTTTCCATCAGCCCTCTCCAACTGCATTGTAAACAATCACTTCCTGCTCCTGTTGCGTAATGATTCCAAGATGAAAACAAGCTGTATTTACTTTCTCCAACCCAATAATTCCAGCCCTGACCCAAAGCAACTGCGTGGGCTGCTGGGCCTCCTCCTCTTTCCCCTCCTCCTGGCACAGCTCCACAGACCAGTCAGCTGAGAGAGCAAAAGGGCAGAGGAAAGTGCACAGAAACAAGGAGCACTTGCATTTGCCGGCACCAAACTCCCTCACCCCCCTCTTTCCCTCCTGGGCTATTTTAATCCTGCTTTCTTTCAACTACTCTGAGCTAGGATTTTGTTCTCCTTCTGGCTCACACAAAGTCTGAGCAATCTGCAAAGGCAAACCAGACTCCTCCCAAACACAATAAGCTGATTCTCACCAGTTCAACAGTAGGTAGGTACTAAGGGTTTGATTTTAAAACTTCACTGCTTTTACCATGTAGCTTAGGAGAACACAGACTTCATTTTGTTCTTGTTTGTGCACGTTCACTTGGCTCGCTTGGCGGTGGCAGAAGGGGGCTGGGTAGGCATTAAAGGCCAGAAGGGTTGTGCCAATAAATTACCAAATACTTACAGCTTCCAAGAGAGAAGCAAGGGGCTGGATCACCAGCTCAATAGGGAAAAGCTCCTATTTTAAAACTCACATAGGAAACACACCCTCACCTGCATTCAGACAGTATCTGACACAAAACGAGGCCTTGTTTTGCATGAACACACTGATTTCAGCATTATTCAGGAAGCAAAGTTCAACTGATACGCCGCTCGGGACGTAACCTGCCAAAATATGCACTTTTCCCAACACCAGCTGGCAAAGGTCAAGAGAAACAGCAGTTGATGTTTCGCCTGACTTCACTATGAGGTCTGGCAACGGCATCTGGTACCTTCCACGGTAACCTCCTCGCCACTTGAGTTCTTCCCCCACGTACATTTAACAAAGGGGTGGACATGATGGGAGCAGTAACTCTTCCGGGTCTCAGCAACAATTAGAGAGGGTGTATCAAATTCTTGGAACAACTACACTAGCGCTAATGAGACGGGGAGCGCGGAAAGTAATTTTGTGACGAGGTCATTGCGCTCCGACACTCAGAAGTGTAAAGCCTGGACTCAGGGCAAGAGCGAAACGAGATCGCTTACCTCCTGGCTGCTCCCCTCGCCCTGCAGCTTTCACGGCCACTGCAGCCGTCACCCACGCCAGCCCCGCCAGCTCCTGGGACGCGGACACAGAAGCCGCGACACCGGAGGGCGACGGCTCGGCGAACACCGCGCAGGGGTTTCTCGCGCTCAGCTACGGCCGCTGCCCTTCCACCCACGCGCACCCTGGGCAAATCTGTTATTCCACGCTTCGCAAAAACTCGGAGGCTCGCGGAGCAGGCATCTCCCCTGCCGAGGGCTGGCGCCGACACCAAGTACGTACATAAACGCTTTGGTAGCGAGTGACGCTACTCTCGCTCCGGAGGCGAGGTACCGCACGGGCACGTGCTCGGAGTGCCCCCGCACACACGCGGGGGAGGCCCCAGGGGCCCCCGGCCCGCCCGGCCGCCACCCGTCCTCGGCTCCAGCGCCTCCCCCCCT
>VZSC01012625.1:710268-723298 GCA_013398225.1 Steatornis caripensis | reverse complement strand
CCCCCCCCCCAACCTCCCCAGCCACCTTGATGAAACAGCTCAGATTGGCTGAAAATCTATTAATAGTGAAAAAAGGAAACCCAAAAGAATAACTTAGGAAATGGTGGGTGACACACCCCACGCCGGCGAGCTGAGCCCAACTCGGAGCCTTACGCCAGCCGGCTCCTGCTCCTCCCAAGGCGGGATGAGAAAGCTAAGGAGCCCGAGCAACCCAGGGAAGGGGAAGGGATATGAGCCAGGCCTGAGGAAGTTCCTATTTGCCTCCCCTTTTTTGCAGCTTTTCCTGATTAAACAGGGGCAATGGATTGAGTTTGTCAAAGGGAAAGCAGGGGCTGACGATCCAGGGGTGGGTTTTGCTAGGGGAAAGCATGTGTCAAAGCAAGTAGGAGGCTTCTGGTTTTTTCTTTGCATCGCAAGAGTTTCGTGGGCAAATGAAGGGTTTTATCCACCCACCGCAATGCAGCTGTGTCAGAGCTGGAGAGCAGAGACCGGTTGCTGCAGAGGACAGGAAATTTGTCACCTCCTTTTAAAACTGTGAGAGCAATCAGATTGGCAGAATATCACAGACCGGCATTATTTATCCTGGAATTAAGCTAGGCTACCAGAGCAAATGGTTACCTCACAGGGTTTTTAAATTTTGCCTGTGTAGAAGTTCTCTCCCTTCCATCTGCTTATGGAAAGATGGGCTCCAAACACCACCATCCTCCCTAGCTACCTGTCGAGATTTAGGTGAGGGATGTGATACAAGGATGCTGTTAGCATGCACGTCACCCTTCGTCCTTGCAAAGAGGTACTCTCCACATCCAAAGATACACTTCCAACCTGGCATCACCCAGCCCGTTTGGTGCCAGTCTCACCATCAACATTACGAAATGGTTTCACGTAGTCTGAACACCAACTTGACTTTCCGGGTGAGAAGATGAGGAAAGGTCCAACAGCCCGTGCCAGAGCATTTTCAGACTCTAATCCATCAGTCCAATTACCCAGTGCAGGAACGTCTATGCTCTCCAAAACCCTTCCAGAATAAAAACTGCTACAGAACAGTCTTGATAGAATTGCACTGCAAAATATTGAAGACGAGACCTAATGGCTGGATCTAATTAGTGCTACAGTACCACTCAGGAAGGAAATGAGTATGTCTGGTCTCTGGTTTAAAGCCACTGGGCTTGTTTTCAGCAGAGAGCCTCCTTTACCCTGCTGTGAAAAGGCTCTATTGAAAAGACCCTTGAGATGGGTGCTATTTAGATCTTACACGCAAGCGACCGAGAAATCAAGGCCATAATACTGAGAGGCATCCTCTTCTCTGCTGTCAAATGAAATGAAACTGCAGCTCCAGACCCTGTCCCAAAGGACTTACTTACCCAAAAACCCCTTACTGGCTGGACATGGGGGCGAGAAAAGGATGCGCTTCAAGCCCTGAGGGGTTTTGCTCCATCTCCAGATGGAGAGGAGCATCCAGGGCTTCCTCCTGCATGGCTGCACTGCCAGCCTAGAGATACCCCTCAGCTGGAGATCTGGGACGTGTCCCTACAGCACCTTAGCATCATCCCAAGGACTCCCACCATTCTGCAGGATTTTGCAGTCACTCACATCCCTACAGTAGCCAAAAGCCGCTCTGCCTTAATTTAGACTTGGGAAAATTTTAAGTTGTCCCCATTTTACCCTGTGGAAGTAACCTCCAAGCTCAGAGAGCAGGACTTCAACTAAACCTCACGCGAGCTTTGGCTGCTCTGTCCCTCCTGTTAGATCTGCCTCGTTTTATTTTATTCACACAACAGCCTTTAAATCTCCTTGGTTCTGACCAAGAAACCCATCTGCCACCTGAGACACATTTCCTGCCAGGACTGCAACACACGTCCCCAAAGTCCAGGTTCTGATGAACTGGCATTTTCTGATGAGAAACCTGCTTCATTAACAAATTCCCCATCAGCTCTTTCTGCACTTGCAGCAGCAGCAGCACTTTGAGCCAGCTCAGCTTGTCTGCTGTTTCATTTGGAAGTATGACAAATATTAAAAATAATCATCCCAAGGCACGTCTCCCCACTTGGACACACTCCTCTTCCCCAGCAGCCCTGACACATCTCCTCCTTGCTCCCTTAGTCTCTTTAAACAGCGCATTTGGGGAGGCAGAAATGGGTTTATTATTTGCTCTACTAATTAATGATGAGCCAGTGGATTTGAGGAAGCAGAAGTATCTCAGCACTCCTCACTCCCTTCCTCTCTAAAACATTGTCATTGAATAGTCTTCCATGCCACGCTTGGACCTCTCCTGAACTTCTCTTTGAAGACTGGTTATTGCCAGAAAATCATGATCAGAGGCATCTTTCACCCAAATGGACCCAACTGGTCCATCCCAGGTGATGCCATCTGCATAGCCACCTCCAGCCAGAGGTGAGAGGTGCCTGTGATGGGAGCACCAGTCCAGCCTCTCTTATAGATAAACATAGGACATCCTATTCAGGATTGCGTCTCCACGTCTCTTCCCATGGAAAGTCTGTAGCTATCTAAGATGTGAAGGGAAAAAGGCAAAAATAATCAAAAGGAGACAGGAAGACTGGTGTGGAAAATGAAGGCTCTGAAATCCTTCACATGAGGTTGTCAAGGAGGCAAACAAACACAGACACACGTGCACACTTCTGTCCATGCCATCCCCGGACATTTTTCATCACCGAGCCTGGAAACATCGTCTTTCCTCCAGGGGCTGACAGGATTTTTAAGGGACCTGGCTCCAGCCCCACACCTTTCCCAGGCTGCAAAATTCACCAGGGACTCTTTGCAGCCCAAACAGAAACACCCCATCGTGCAGCAAATGCTAGCGGAGCTAGCTAGCAGAAACATGGGGAGCATAAGCCAAAAAAGCCGCACATCCCAGCCCACCCAGCTCCTCCAAAGCACAGAGCGTAGTTGTGCTCCTGCCTCCTTTACGCCGTTAGCATGGAGTTATCCCATGACGACCTTGCTGCTTTGAAGCAGGATTTGTCGCAGTACAGCCTACTCCCGTGTCAAGTGAGCATCAATCTCCCATTGGCTGAAGGACATGATGTCTGGTACATTTAGCACCGAGACCCCTCTATTTTGGCAAAAGTTGCTCAGGGACTTTGGAAGAAACTCAAGGTTTACACTGAGTAATGGGCCACAAAAGTTGCTCTGCAGTAAGGTAAAGCCCAGCTACCTCTCACCCTAGACAGAGGGCGTGAATCAAAATGACACTGAAAATCACAAGAATGCCATAAGACCATATGATTTTGTCATGCACTGTTTTTCTTGTATAACTTCTATGTTGTAAGTCTTCGAATACACTTTCAGGCTTTTTGCCTATGAATACAAGTGCTAAAAAAGCTTGATTTTTTTTTTAAAAGAAGTAAATAGATTGAAAGCCTAGGTCTGTCTGAATTCGTAGAGGAATCTCAGGTTTACAGGAAAGACTGAGAGACTAAGACTACCAGATTGGCAATGTCACCTTGACTTCATGAGGAGACCGCTGCTTGGCCTAAGCCGCTGGTTTGCTCTTGAGGGCTTAACTGCCACATCACAGCAGCCCCTCCTGGAGACCTGACCTCCCTTCTCCAGCCCAGAGCTTCTGCTTGGTGTATGGGGATGGCTGGGAGGACAGATTTATTCATCAAGACAGAGCAGAAGTTCCTCCTCATGCTTTTCACCCCAGAAAGACAAATCATCCCTCGCTGGCTTTTCCTGGAGGACTACTTCAGACAACTTGAGAAGGAGTGAGGACATCAGCCCCCGAGACAGAAATGATTTTTATTCAGCCTGATGGCTTGTCTACACAGAGGTACTCAAGAAAATTAATCTAAAATTAAAAGAAGGTATGATTTCAGAGTGAATTAGTCAAAGTGCATGCAACCCACCAGGTGGCCACTCTTGTTCAGCTTTGAATCAGCCCTCATTTAATTTAGCCAAAATGAAGTAGGTTAAATCAAATCAAAGTCTCCTTAGCTCTGAAAGCTGGCAAGGGGGAGCTGATGCATTTTAAGACAGTTAATTCAGGAGAAACTTGGTGATGGTCCCACACACAGACAAGCTCCCAAATGTTGCACTGGGCACTGACACTGACAAAACATCGGGCATGAGGCACGCCTGCCTCCCAGCTGAGGTTGCCCTTTCCTGACTCCTGGACATGGAAGGCTCTGATTGATGTCAGATTTAATGTCACACAGAAAGGCAGAACAATAAGATGACGGCGGACAGACCACACCACAAGACTGGGGAGTGGGTGTACGGTGCAGAAGGCAATGGGGTCCATCCACTGTCCCCTGTCTTCTAGGACAGTGGGTAGTGAAGTGGACAGAGAGACAAGGTGGGCTTACCTACCCACAGAGAAAAGCAGCCTTGCTGGGTGGCATGGGAAGACTGAATTCATCGCCTTGCCCTGCTCTCCAGCTGGATGGTTTCGTATTTGGGTTCATGTTGAGCAATGTGGGGAAGGAGTTGTCCCCGAGCTACTCATCCTGCTAACTGAACCTCTGCCAGCTGGCCAGCACTGGGGAAGAGCTGTCACATCTAATGTCACTCAAGGTAGGTGCCGTGCATCAGCGGTGTGTCTAGACTCTATCCATGAGAGACTGGGGCCACGAGGTTCAAGCAAAGGCACAAACGTGCAGATCTCCTGTGGGTAGGTTTTTCAGCAAAAAAATCCCCACTTTTTGTAAGAATCGTGCTAACTCTTGCAATTAGGAAGGGGAGCGGAGGAAATATGCCCCTTCTTGTGGCAGGGGCTGTTCCTAAAGGGAAAGAGTCACCCCTAAACCCAAACAGGGACTATTGGCTTCCCTGGGACCTCACAGCCCGACAAAGCCAGACCACAGAGGGGCATTAAAGCTGGCATTGGCAGCAGGAATCTGATGCCCAATCTTCTGCCATCAAAATTGAGGATGCCAACCTCAGCTGGAGGGTGACACTTGCTGGAGACCCGCCATTGAGAAGGTCCAAGCTGCAGCCCTAAGGGGCTGAAAACCAAGAGGAGAGACTCCAAATGTAAAGGAATAAGGAGACCTCAGCCTGGTCACAGGCAGCTCCTGCACAAGGGGAAATAAAATGGAGACGGGTGACTGGAAGGTCAGTTTGTGCTGGCACACAGCACTGCTGAGGCATTGCAAAGTTTTGTCCCCCGCTTCTTGCACCTCCCTTTCCTCCTCACCTCCCCCAAAGATTTACAGCAGGAATCGCCCTCCTGCCACAGCCTCTGCCTGCTCCTGCCGCAGAGGATTTTGGTGGGGAGGCTGCCAGCCCCCAGCAGGGCCGTGCTCAGGGCAGGACTCGAGGATGCTTGCCCACTCTGAGGGCAGAAAGGGTCAGCGGAAAAGTGATGGTGAGGAGACGATAAGACCTGAAGCCTCACCCTCCTTTGTGCGCCCAGCACCTTTGATGAGTCACGAGTCAGCCCAAATTTATGCCCTCCAGACAGCGACTTTATTTTTAACCTTTTCAGGGTTGCGGAGTCACGTTGCCTCCCTGAGCCCACNACTCTGAGGGCAGAAAGGGTCAGCGGAAAAGTGATGGTGAGGAGACGATAAGACCTGAAGCCTCACCCTCCTTTGTGCGCCCAGCACCTTTGATGAGTCACGAGTCAGCCCAAATTTATGCCCTCCAGACAGCGACTTTATTTTTAACCTTTTCAGGGTTGCGGAGTCACGTTGCTTCCCTGAGCCCACCGATGCATCACCCACCATCGAGCCAGGATGGACCCAAAGATGATGAGCTGAACATGTCTTGGACTGGATGATCCTTATGGGTCTCCTCCAACTTGAGATAGTCTATGATTCTATGATCTTTGGTCAATTGAGACTCAAAAGTGCTGTGATGTGAAGTGGCTAAAGACACAAGTGATGCCAAGTGATATAGGTGCCACCTCCAAGACATCCTGGTGACTTCCTCAAGCATGCCAGCCTCTCTNGGTCAATTGAGACTCAAAAGTGCTGTGATGTGAAGTGGCTAAAGACACAAGTGATGCCAAGTGATATAGGTGCCACCTCCAAGACATCCTGGTGACTTCCTCAAGCATGCTAGCCTCTCTAAGTAAAATTTTGGATGATTCGTAATTGAATACTCACTCCCCAGCACCATGTGAGCACCATGAGCAGTAAAGCTCATTCAGGCTATGCTGGGGACAGGTTCCTCTGCAGGCACGTCTGGGACTCCTGCAAAAACCTTCACCGACATAAAAGCTGCCACCGCATGCCCCTCACCCTGTGTTTTTGCAGAAGACCCAAGCTGGATGGCAGGATCTGTCCCTCTGCTGCAAGCAGTCCCCCATGACCTTGGCTAGTCGGGGTTACCGAGCCAGCAGCCCAGAGATTTCCTGTTAACGCCGTGAGGAGGTCTCCACGTTTCCTTGGGATCCTTTGTGTGTCGGTGCTATTTCGGGTCCCCCCCTTTTTTTTTTTTCTTTGGGTCCTCACCCACACCTCCCTCAGGGTGCGGTCTTCCCGGATAATTCAGAGCTCTATATATACACACATGCATATACGTATGCACTTACACATATTTATATAGCTGTGCATGCGAGTTGAGCCGTCGGGCATTGACTGGACACGGTGCACTTGGCAGGAGGCTCGGCGCTATTCTTTAGGTGGGGAGAGCCTAGGAAGGGAAGGACACAGCTAACCCTCCCTCCTATTCAAAACTATTTAAAGACTGTCTGGCACAGAATTTCTTTCCCACCAAATGGCTCCAGTGACGATCTGGCTTTACAGGCTGTGTAATCTGATCAACTTCTATTGTTGGCAAATTCATAATTGCCTCATTATTTAACTCTCCTGAAACAGTCAGTTTTACAGAAAAAGAATATCCATTTTAGCTCTTGTTTTGTTTTGTTTTGTTTTTCAGGAACACTGGGACTCAGTTTCCATTTGAAGAACTTCTGTTCTTCAACAGTTCCTGCTCTTCCTCTCCTTAATATAGTACACATGATCACCGGAATCACTGATGAAAGGCGCAAACAGTGAGAGATGTTCTTTGCCAGTGCTGTCCTAGCGCAGGGTTCTCCAGCACAGTATATTTATTACCCAGTGGCCTCTTATATGTAGCTGTGAGCAGCATAATTAGAGAAGCCTTAATCTTTTCCCCCCCACAGAGAGGAAGATGCTCTTGTAAGCGCTATGTGCTGGCTCGCGTCCTTGCTTAGCCACAACTCTCTGAAATAAACCCGGTTACATTTCTTAACCACTCCCTGCCTCAGTTTCCCCCATCTCTACATGAACGAGCAGATAGATTTTGGATAGAGGAGCTGTCTTCATTTACGGGCTACACCCAAGCACCTTTCTAACTGGGGCCCCAACCTTGGTTAGGTGCCAGAGCAATACAAATAATTACTAATAGTAATCCCCACGGGAGTCTATTACATTATGGCCCAGCTTCCTCCCAAACAATTGCTCCTCTTCCTTGCTTTGTATGTTCTTCAAAAGAAGCGGCTGCTGTGCTTTAGGGCTGGGACACCAACCGTGGTAAACATACACCCAGCGTTCCTGCTCGGCTGGGCCTGGGCAGCAAAAAGAAGATAAATCTGATTTAAGACAATCACATTGTGGGCAGGAAAAAAATTGAGGGTTTAATGGAAATGGCAACCTAGCAGCACCAAACAGCGTTTATCCTGAGAAGTCCCTTAGGGCACATTTATTCACTCTTTACAGGACAATCTTATTCAGAACGGCAGTAAGAGCAAGAAATGTCGAGAGCAGAAGTTCCCACTGGTCTCAGGGCTCAAAACATCTTCATCTAGAGAGCGATGAAAGTCCAGACACTGCAGGAGCACTCAGTTGAGGGAAGCAGAGATTTGCTGTGAACACATAGAGTGCCACTGCTTGGACATTTCCCTGCTTTCTGCCTAAGCTGTGGGCACCCTGCCTGCACCACCCAAAAGGTGCGTAAAGGGAAAGATGACCCATAAGCGGGCAGAAAAATGCCCCTGGTCCACAGCCTGTCCTGGGCTGAGACTGACCCACCCACTGAGCGTGTGGGCCAGGCAAATTGTCCTTGTAGGTTACACAGAGCACAGGAGAATCCCAATGCCATAGGTTTAGGTATAATACCAAACTCCTGTGGGAGCTGAGAACCCAAAACATCGAATGTCCAAGAACAAGTGTGATGGCAATGGAGAGAGGCCATCCCAAAGTGATTTGATCTGGGTCACGTTGGAGCAGAGTGGGCTTTGAGTGGGACTCCTTGAGGTCCTTGGGTCCTCATCCAAGCAGTTAGCTTGCTCTGAAACATATGGTGGCACAACTCTTGAGGAGATTTTTCCATTGCCAGGACCAGGAATTTATGCCTACACAGCACGTAAGCAAGGTGGAAAAGGAAGAATAGTCTAGTTTATTAGTTGGCCAACTGGCCTCACTTAATGCTGACGAAGAACAATGCACATTTTGGTCACCCCTTCCAAGATGGAGCCTGCAACGGCTTTAATTAGTCAATTAAATGTGGCTTTGTCATAGGAGATGAGACACAACCGGGACCAGCCAGCTGGGTTCCTGGCTGCTGAATGACATTGTCCTTCCAGCCCAATGACCTCATTGTTATGACTCAATAGGGGAACAATGTTGTCCACCCAGCAGCCCAGCAAGGAGTGAGATGCCTGCACGGTTACAGCTGAGCAGAAGAGCATGGGAAGTTGTGGGATGTCACCAGGTCGGGGATGCAGCGCTTTGCACTCAGTGCAAGCAGGCTGCGGTAGGTTTTAATGGCACAGTTGTGTGCTGAGAAATTCCAGAAAAAAAAAAACCCAAACCAACAAATATAACATGCAATGGTGATCATATTCAGCTCCTCAAAAAATCAGCATCTATTCCCTGGACAGGTTGTTCCAGGTAGTGTGTTTGAGCATGAAGAAACTCACTGGTCAGGGAGGAAAATGTCAAATGTTATCTAATGGAAAGGAAAGCTTGCAGCACTTACATCCCAGCTGTTCTGGATGGAAAAGACCATGTAAGATTTTGAGCTCAGGTCTTCACTGACTTCTCCCTGCCACCGAAATCCTTCTCTCCAGGGCAGTGTGTGGCGGTCATGCCGCAGGGCAGGCAGTGGCAGGGCAAGGGAAGGGAGCAAAGGAAGCAGGAAGGAAGAAGGAGCTGCATCCCCTCCCTGCTGTTAATCATCCTCCTCCTTCTCCTAAAAGAGGCCGGCAGGTCTGCAAACCCCACACTGGTCTCCCACCTTGGTGGGAACCCAGAGAGATGACCAGCAGCTCTGGGTGCAGGAGGGGGACATTGAGCTGGGCTTCATGATAATATCCGGATCACTCTGCTCCCAGGACCTCAGAGACTGGATCCTGCTTTTGGCTCAGCAGTGAAACTCTGGCACATCAGCTTGGATATTTCCTTTGGAAAACCGAGCTGGAGTGGCACTGGGGTTGGGTATGGGAGGAGAGGGCAGGGACTGCAGGTCGGGTCCCTGATGCGACCCACAGAAAGCCATCAGCAGAGCAGAGGAGAGGGAGGGAGAGGGCACCGAACCGAAATGCAGCGGGTGCTGCTGGTTGTAACCCTGGAGCTGGGGAGCAGGTGTGGGACGGTGAGGGAAAGCAAATGCAGCCCCACGTTGGAGATGTGCTACACTAGTGAAGGCTACAGCTACATGAACAGCCCTGTCATGTTCGCAACTGATCACTGCCAAATCAAAGCATGACTTTGCCGCAAAAACTACCCTATTTTATGAGATACAAGAAAATCATCATCCCGGATTATAGAAAGGTGGAAGAGACAACTGAAAAATCCCCACGCAGACTTCAAGTCCGTGTTTGGAGAAGCACAGTCGGATGTGCAAAAAGGCCCTCCTGTTACCCTGAGCCCCACCGCATCCATATGTCTCTAGAGATTTTTACCTGGGCAAAATGCTTCTTGACTCTGGTCAGGGCAGCTCTCAGAAATCAGCCTGCTGACCACGGAGGCAAGAAAGAGCTGAGGCATCAAAAGCAAATGGCGCCTTTTAAGCAACGCTTATTGATAACTCTCAGTAATTGATTGTTGTATTATTGCTTTAAATAATTAATAACTAGCAAGCCTATCTACTCCAGACACTGCTTTCTAGTGCAAGCGTGCTCCTGGCCCCTGTTAGATGAGGTTGCTTAGCACATGAGCATCTCTGCCTGCCCGTCACCAGTTCCTTCCAGTATCCAGAGCTATGTAGGCCACAGTGTCACAGATGAGAAGCTGAAATGCAAGATTCTGCACAGCACAGCAGCGAAATAAAAAGGGCATGCATGCTGGAAGCCAGGCATTGCATTTTGAGACTATGGACACCGCAGATGGCCTTTGCTGCTGCAGGATTTGAACCAGCTCTCCCAAATGGGACCAGAAACATGTTGAAAAAAAAACAAGAAGTGGAGTAAATCCCCATCTTGCAAACAGCTTAGATGCATGGAGGGCTCAACGCACCTGCAATGGAGATGAGTTACAGCACCAGGACATTCGGCACCACACTGCTGCACGCACACACCTACTCTCACCCCTGGGAATCAGAGAATCACAGAATGGTAGGGGTTGGAAGGGACCTTTAGAGATCATCTAGTCCAACCCCCCTGCTAAAGCAGCTCAGCCTAGAGCAGGTTGCACAGGAATGCATCCAGGCGGGTCTTGAATATCTCCAGAGAAGGAGACTCCACAACCTCTCTGGGCAGCCTGTTCCAGTGCTCTGTCACCCTCACAGTAAAGAAGTTCCTCCTCATGTTCAGGTGGAACTGCCTGTGTTCCAGTTTGTGCCCATTGCCCCTTGTCCTGTCGCTGGGCACCACTGAGAAGAGTCTGACCCCGTCCTCTTGACATCCACCCTTTAGATATTTGTGAGCATTGATCAGATCTCCTCTCAGCCTTCTCTTTTCCAGGCTGAACAGACCCAGCTCTCTCAGCCTTTCCTCATAAGAGAGATGCTCCACTCCCCTAATCAACTTTGTGGCCCTCCGCTGGACTCTCTCCAGTAGTTCCCTGTCTCTCTTGAACTGGAGAGCCCAGAACTGGACACAGTACTCCAGATGCGGCCTCACCAGGGCAGAGTACAGGGGGAGGATCACCTCCCTCGACCTGCTGGCCACACTCTTCTTAATGCACCCCAGGATGCCATTGGCCTTCCTGGCCGCAAGGGCACACTGCTGGCTCATGGGGAGCCTGCTGTCCACCAGCACTCCCAGGTCCCAGGTCCAGCTCGCTCAAATCCTGATCCAAGCAGATCCAAAACCTGCTATTTACTGCTACTAAAGAAATGCATTATTCCTAATCCATATGATAAAGGAGAGGGCTCCTCTTTTTCCCACTCTTGGTATTTTCATGGCAACAGCCACGGATTGAGCAGAGCTGGGACAATTTGTAGCCTTTTGACCTTGGGAAGTCCTGCGAGGTCCAGGCAGCACCACGTTGCTATAACAAGCCATTCCCTGTCTTTTGGGGGGAGAAATATGGGAAATGTACTCACAGGGACGTCACACACATCTGTGCCTCTCAGCAAAGAGCACTCTCATTGCTTAAAACAGGAGCTGAGAGATCTGAGGGTCTTTCTCTGCCTCTAAGAAATAAATTCCTGTGGCAGGAATACCTTTACCTACTTCAGAGGCAGGGTGTGAGCATCTGCTCTTGTCAGGTTTGGGCAGAGGCATGATCTTATTGCTCCTTACTCTCTCCTGTCCCTCGATGGGATGCATGCCTCTGCTCAGACCGAGCCAAAATCCTTGCAGAAATAGCTCCCGGGCTGCGCTTTTCTTACCCTTCCCTTCCCCAAGCCCCTCCACCGCTGTGATGAGCGTCAGCCTTCAGGATGGGAGTAAATAAATAAATAAAGTGCAATCCTAAAAGCGCTCTCCAAAAACCAGCTTCAAAGCCAATTCGCCTGCAGAGGTTTCCTAGCCCTGGTCCCACTCGCCCATCTGCGTTATCAGCCTCCTTCTTCCAGTGCCTCGGGGTACCAATTTACCCAACCAAAACAGAGATAAACTCCTTCCCCAAAACTGCTTCTGAGCTGGATTATAAGGAAATCGTCCCTAAAAGGCCAGCTGGGTTGTATTAACCAGTTCAGGGCAGCCCTCAGCACTTGTTCCCAGGGAAAGCAGATTACATCCCTGCATCGCTGCCCACCACCCCCCCCAGCGAGCCCCTTCCTAATCAGATCTGAGCAGTCCTGCCAGACATGCAAAACGGTCTCACGGAAGACAAAGCAGATTGCTGCAACCCTCACCCGCCAGCTCAAACGCAAATACATCCCCGAAATAGCCGGCATTCCTTCGGCATGGCTGTCCCCCAAGTATTTCTCATCAAATCCACAAGGCCCACCGGACTGCTTCTTTTGGTGGGTCTTTTTTTTAGCTTTTTGGTGGATTTTTTTTTCCAGGGGGTGCTTTTTGCAGGTTTTTGTTGGGACTGTTAGTGGGATTTTTCTGTGTGAGAGCATGGCTGAGATACGGAGATTCATATGCGGCGGGACCTCAGCAATCATTACGCCAGAGCTTGGCGTTGGGTCTTGTCCAAAACACACTAGCTCTCCGCAGTTCCCCCCCGACTTTCCCACCACTAAGCACCGCGCTAGGGCTCTGCACCCATCCTGATGTCTATCTAGTTGTTCATGCCATGTCCTGCGATGACAGGAGTTCTGCGCCCACTTGGGAGTGCGTGCAGAGGGTGCTGCAGGAGCAGGAGCTGCTGACGGGGCCAAGTCACTTTTCTTCCATGAGAGATGCTGATGTGATGCTGTAATCTCCGTTTCTAATGTGATCAGGGGAAGGACAGCCCTGCTCCCTTGAGAGGCTGGCTGTGCCACTGAAAACCCTTTAAAATGCCCCAAACTTTACCCTGCACAGTTGTCAATTACCTATGGCCAAGCTTCATAGGTGAGAGCACGAAAGGTTTTTTTATAAACAAAATCCCAGCTCTTCCCTTTATCCACGCATCAGTTTGGACTTCTGCATTTCCCTCTCTAGCCCTTCATAATGGGCATTCATAAAGGACCGTACAAAGTACATGTTGACTATGAGGCCTCCTACTTCTCTTGCTACCAACCCAAGTTTACGCGCTCACTTTTCAATGCCCCCCCCCCCCCC
>VZSC01012625.1:698391-710119 GCA_013398225.1 Steatornis caripensis | reverse complement strand
GCCCCAGTCTGCCCTTTTTGTTGTTGTGACACTTTGCCAAAAGAATACTTTTTCCCCCAACTCAGCTGCCCTAAATCTTCCCCCAGTGGCTGAAGCCATGATTTGGAGGAACACTGACATGGGGAATGTGGATGGTGATGGGTGACAAGCTTTGTGACTTGGTTGTGCAGCCCACAGCGGTGGTTGTATCGGCCATCCTTGCCCTCATTAGGAATTGCTTACCACCACCCCATCCGCTATTGACCTTCCTCTTGTTGGAAAACCTCAAGGAAAAGGGGGTTTTGGGTGAGATAGTACATTATAGGCCAGACTTTGAGAACTGTTCTGCAGGGCAAGACCTCCTCTGGGGCATGGCCATCCTGAGATATTGCTCTCTGCAACAGCCTGAGAGGAACTTGGCCTGATGAAACACAGAGAGAGGGCCCCAGGGTCTGAATGGTGTTAGTGCATCCTCCACCTTGAGCTGGGCCTAACTGCAGCATATCAGACAACTTTATCGGCCTTAACTGATGTGATGTAGCAGAAGCAGATGTGTCCTCGCCATGGAGGTGATACCCCAATAGCTGTAACGTCTACATGCAGAGCAGTGATGGCAGGAGCAATCGTGTCAGTGGCAATGATTGCTTTTGGCAGTTTCCTGACTAATTAAAACACCCTTTGAAAAGGCCCCCTGTGGTGAGGAGCTCAAGATACTGCACCAAGGATGTTTCAGTTGTCAAGATTTTTTTTTCCTTCTTTTTTCCCCCTGTGATTATTGCCTTAAACAGTAATGTTTTGTTTGTCAAGCCTGCCGGAGAAAATGCTCTCATGTAGAATCTGCAAGGAGATGGACCTAAATTGGCTGGATGAGGGGCTTCAGGCTCCACCAGGCTTTGCAGAATTGTCTATTAATTACTAGTGTTTTAATTTGGAAAGAAGAAGGGAAATTGAGTTTATCACCCCCATCCTCACCAGACCCCCATGACAAGTATGCAGTGTGGATGGATGGAGATCTACCACGATCTGCTAGTCTACATAGTTTTCCTGGGCACAGGAAGGATTGCTCCAAGTTGGCCTTGTCCCATTGGGAATGGGTATGTGCACTGCCATTGGCCACAATTCATCAAGGCCAAATCTCCTCTCAATTTGTGAAAAGCCAAATTTTGTCATTGTGGCAGATGGATGAATGGACATTTGCCTTAAACATTTCTTGGTGCAAAAGACGCAAGATTTGCTGCAAGCGTTGCAAGACTTCACGGAACAAGGCACCGGTTTTCGTCTCTGTGGAGACAGGACTGAAACAGCATTTTTCCACTGTGACTTTGCTGACTGTGCATGTGCAGGGTGCTAGGTCACCGACCTTGGGGAGGGTCTTATCTGATGCTACCCCCAAAGTAGCCCGCCTGCGACCACCCAAGATACACTGAGCCTGCGCAGCACCAGCCCACGCCACATCATGCCCACCATGCATATCCATGAAGTTTCTCGGAATTGAGTGGGGACTTTGGGACTTGGACTGTATAAGAATGGTACCACCAGAAGGACAGGTGGGGATGCCCACCACCAAGACACCCAGAGTGACAAGGACCGATGGGACGCTGCTGGGTCTAAGGGTGGTGAAATCTACTAGGTCTAAGTAACAATGTGTGGCACGGGACTTGTTTATGAGGCTGTTTATCCAGTTGTGTTATCGCCATTAAATCATCATATTTGACCCCATCGTTTGTATTTTGTATTAATAAATCGTAAAATTAGTCGGCAGCTGTCATTTCACCTTCATTCAGTTCAAAAGTATCACGAACTTGGTTGTTGGTCCCAAGGGGAGGGAGGTTGTTCTAAACGACTCCTTTCAGCTCGTGACAGTCATCTAACACCAAAGAGAAGTTTAAACATATTGCAGCAGGACCAAACCCAACCAGGACACTCATGACACTTGAGGAACTTGGGTTTTCCAACACTAAAGGGGACTGGATTTTAACGCAAGACAAAAACTGGTCAGCCAATTAAAGGAAGCCTCATTAACCCTTGCTTTGCTTTCCTTGGATCACCCCACACTATGGGCAGATAACCAAGGTATCCAGACACTAAGTGCAGGGTTCTTCAGCAGTCAGCTAGACCATCAAAAGTTACACCTATAAACTTCTGCTAGCCATTGAAATTCCCTCTGCAGATCAAGGAGCGACACATTCAGCCGCTCCATCAACAGTTAATTCTAAGCTGCGAAAACAACTGAAAACGGGCAGCTGAAAAATAAAATTGCTTCCTCTCCCTTTTTAAACAGCAAAAGTGAATTTTAAGAGAACGACTCTTGTTTATTCAAAACCCTCGAGGGACATGAAACAATTCATTTCAGTCACTACCTCCACCAAAGATTGACGCTTGAGATTTGCTCAATGAATTGCTTAGCATTAAACTCAAAAGTATGTTGAAAAGTTTATGTGCTAGGTATCCAAGACCTTGGTTACTTGATGCATCTTAAAGGAATTTTAAATGCTGTTTTGCATCTGTCAGTTTAAGAGAAATTTCCTCTACAAGTAAAGACTGATTGCCACCAATAAGACCCAAATTAGTATTATTCATCATTACCTAGGAAGACTTAAAAGATGGATAAATTAGAAATCAAAACAGAGCGGTGGCAGGCTACATAACTGCTTAAAGAAATGTATTCATAGTGTGTCCACCTGGTTAGAAAACACAGTGAAAAGCAAGAGTGGGCTGTAAATCTCCAAGTTTTACAATGAGCAACCAAGGAGAATCAGCCTTACTTAAGGGATATAGCTATGAATTGTAAATGAAAAACATGATTAAAATCCAATCATTCAAATTAAGACTTTCTTCTTCCTTATTTTAAATCGTGATTAAAATTCATAATTTAAGACACATCAATTTAAATCAAAGCACCCTGCCATAAGATGAGCCCTTTATGAGGCTTTAATGCAAAAAAAAGACGTTCTCTGGTTGAATGCAGTTAACAGGGATTTATTGGTACCATTCATGGGTAGAAACTGTCTTAGAGGCGTTCAAAACGGCATAGACTGAGAGTCTTGAGGGGTTTTCTGGGGAAATCTTAAGGAAACAAAACAACTTTGTATACTAGGATGTTGAAATAAGCTCAAAACTTACTTTTCTGCAATATTCCACATGACTGTTCAGGACAGGAAAATTTATCACTTACACCAAAGAGGTCAGCACCTCTCATTGCTTTTTTGGCATGGGAATTACCCATGCTGCAGGCTCCGTGGAGGTGGTGGTGGGCTGAGATTAACTCCTCCACGCTTGAAAAATGGGTGTGATTTTTGCTTGCCAGCTTCACAGACTTTACGATGCCGCGTCCCGGTTTGCCTATGTTTTGCCCTGGTTGTCTCTCAGCTGGACCAGGCTTTCCCGGGAGCCCCACGGCACTTGCTGGTTCATCCCAGTTGCAGCACCCGCATCGCTGCCACCCAGCCTTTCATCGCCACATGTGATTGTGGTGTGCTTATGGCATTGCTTTGATTTGGTATAAATTAATGTAGGCTCTGAAAGAGGCGGTGGAGAGCATGAACGCTTCATAGCACTGTGTCAAACCAGATCAGGGGACTGATCCATCTGAAAACTAAACCAAGATTAGAAGGAAAAAAAATTTGAAAAGGAAAATAAAACAAGAGGGGGTCGTTTCACGCATTTACTGCATGTTGCTACTTTCTCCACGTTGCCAACAGAAACCCACGGGAAATTTTATTTATTTATTTATTTGTTATTTTTATTTGTTTAGGCTCTGAAACCAAATCAGAACACCAGCAGCTAAAGAGTGGGAAGAAGGCTGAAAAATGCCTGAATGAGAATGGTGGTTTTGGAGTCGTGCAATCACAACCTGGTTTGAGCGTCTCCTTACTAGCTGGCCCAGTACGTGGTAGAAATCTTCCTTCCCTTACCTGCACTTTAAACATTTCTTCTGTTGCTGAATAGTGTGTGTGTATATATATTTATATATATATTATATAGATATCCAGGACCTTGGTTACTTGATGTTATTCCAGTACAACCACTGCTAACTGGATCCGTGCTGGGGAGCACAGTGCATCACTTTAACTACTCTGCTTTTTCTCACAGTCAAGGCATACAGTATCTTGATAAGCAGTGTATAATAGTCACCCTGAGAGCTATCCACTTTCCACAGGCTGCATTTAAACTTTTCCATTTTTTTCCCCATTTGCGTACGTGGCGGAATGCCTTATCTCACCCTCCTGCCTTTAGACTCCAGGGAGGAGAAAAAAAAAAAAAAAGTGGTCTTTGCTATTAGGTTTCAAAGAAGGACTTTGTCAAACACAGCTTCTCCAAACCCTTCTGCAGAGTCTTTCAAGTCCCCTTTGCCAGAGTTAGAAATCTGGCATTTTCTCTCTGCCTTTATCTAGCAGAAGCCACTTCGAATAAATGCCTGACAAGGTTGTCTCCTCATTTCTATACAATAGACTTAATACATCTTTAAGTACTACAGCTTAATAACTCTAAGCCAATTTCTACCTCCTCCTCCAGTTAAATTTACTAGAATCAATTAAGGCTGAGACAGAAAATTTCAGCCTTTGCCATTAATAACTAAGGCCTTATTCTTCCACTGCAAAATGACCTTCCTCCTCCCTTGCACCAGTCTCATGAGCCATGTGGCATAAGACCAAAGCCCCCTGCACGCAGAGCTTGTAAGACAGAGAAAAAGCCGCTGGATTAATCCAAATTTTATTAAGGATGCTAAGAATATAACCCAGACCTCAAAGCAACATCTAAAATGGGACTAATTCAGAAATAAAAAAATTGCTTTTCCCATTTTGGAGGAGGTTTCAACGTATATCCCATCTGTCTGTTTCTAAGGCATCTGTCCTGCACCTGGCTTCAGACACAGACTTGGTTTTTAAACCCAAAGACTGTGTTACTCTTAAACGCCTTTCCATTTTGCAGCCTTTAGGGTGCACTGAGCCACCACCAAGAAGTTCATCCAAAACCTGAAACCCACATTTTTTGGGATGGTTTTAAGCAAATACAGATACTGTTATGCAACATAAAGGTTTCCAGGGGCATATCCTGGATATTTTTGGTGTAACGTCAGACCCTGTTGGGGAGCGTGTACAGAGACAAGCAAGTCTAGGGGCCAAATCATGCCAAGACACAACTGAATTCCTTTCAGAAGATGCTCCCCTCCCTCTGCACTAACAGCAGCTGAATTCAAGGACAAATCAGCTCCAACCTTAAACACCTTGGTTAAGTACCTGAACCAACACGGCATTACCTTGGGTCCTTCTGCGGGAGGAAAAAGCAACTCGCCCACAACTGCAGAAGAGCTGGCAACACCAGGACTCCCAATTTTCCCTTCCTCTGCAAAGCATCTCATCCCAGCTTGCCCAAACCGGGGCCCATTCCCTTTCTGCTGCCACCCAGCCCCAGCATGACGCCGGGACGCGGGTTCTTGGACATTACGCACAAGTGGAGCCGTGCTGAAAGCCAAATCTCAACCTGGCATGTTGCCTTCCCACAGCTGGTTTATTGCGGATGCACATCTAAAAGCAGGTGCTTCAGCAGCGCTGAATTCCCGTCGCCCAAAATGAAGGCTCATTCCCTTTCACTACCCCTTCTGCTCTATGCTGGGTGTTGAGACATTACACTGAGTTAATTTTAATAAGTTGTTTGCATTCTCCCTGTCTCCTTGCAATATTTTGGGACCAAACTGTCACCGGTGTCTGCCGAGAGCTCCTGGCCTGCGGCCAAGCAAGCCGCGAGACATACGTGATTTACGGGACATCAAAAGGTGCCTGCAACATAGAGAGCAGAGTGTGCTGCAACGACGCAAAGATTTGCAAAGCAGACACATTTAGTGATGCGATTCAGTGAGAAGACCTGGGACCCAACAAGCAAATGATGAATGGAGGACACTGGTGTCTCCGGGGTTTGGAGCAATTTCACTCCATCTCTTGATGGAGAGAGGTTTTTTTTCTCTTTAGGGTTGATGGGACATCCTGGCATTTGCTGGTACCCAATGGCTTTCAGCAATATTCGGTACTGAAGCTGACTCTGAGAGACACTATGGCTCAAGTCAAGTGAGTATGTGCATGCAACCCCCAAGACGGTCACCCCAAATAACCCACCACAGAGCTCTGCGCTCCCAGAAGTCAGTAACATTACTATTTGCATTTTCCAAGACTCCCCCAGGCACTCGCTATTTCTAGCACTATTTGCAATTTAAAGCCAGCAGCTAACTTGAAGCAGGCTAAGTCATCCTCGACGGAACCTGTCCCTCTCCCTTGGCTGTGGAAGGAGGTGAGAACATTGACACCCGTCACCTGGAGGTTTAGCTAGAAGAAAAATACCACTGCGTCAGCACGGCCCCAGGTGGTCGTGTTGTAAAGGGGTAGAAATGAGCGGTGCAAAGTCAGCGGCTCCTCCTGAGCCACAGCACAGGGTCGAGCTCCAAATTCACTAGGTGCCACGATAAAAGCCCTCTAAATGTGGCTTGTGACTTCTCCCCTTGCAGCACCGTGAGGTTGCTTCTGGCCATGAAGAGCCCCCTGCTCGCCAGGCCTTCGTTGATGCTATTTGTACTGCAGCAGCCCCGGAGACCCCAACTGAGAGCATCTCCTCATCCCTGAACACTCACCGTGTGGTCTCTCCATCAAACGGCACATAGTCTAGGCAGATACGCGCAAAATAGAGAAGGAAACTGTGGCACAGCCAGTCCTTTAAACAGCATTTCAGCTCTTCAGTTCATAGCATATCATATATGGGTTTTGTACAAGAACGAGGGAGATGATAGATAATCTTTTTCTGCCCAGCTCTGTCTACCTTCTTGGACAGGGCTGTTTAGCTCAAAAGTAACATGTTTTCCGATATAGGCTAGTCCCAATGCTTAGGCACCTCAAAACTGGAGCGGTGATACAGGCAGAGCGTGTCCCTCCTGCCTCCACCCCGTTTCAAGTGGACCTACATATTTCCTCAAGGACTTCCAGAGCAAAACACCACGAGGCTTCAGCCCAGCACTACAACAGACAAACAGGCAATCAGAGCCGTTAAAACCTGACGAAGCTCAGATGAACTCTCCCCAGCCCTCTCAAATAACAAAGAAGCAACAGGAGCAAGCAGCTCACTCCGTGGTGTGTGACACCATCACGCCAGGCAGGTTGGGGGAAAAGACAGGGAATTTTTTTTGGTTAAGCATCAACGGCACATGGAAAGGGTTTTGGAGGAGATGAGTGGTGCATCCCCAACCCCCCAACCCCATGCGGAAGCAGGCCTGAGCCTCGTTGTCTCACAAGCTGCAAGAGAAAGACTTGGTGGGTTTGCTTGGCAATCCCAAGACCAAAGGCACTGCTCTCTGCAACGTGGACTGTCCGGCGAAGCCCTGGGGCTTGCGGCAAACTGAGTGCAGGCAGCTGGAGAACAACAAAAGCTAGATGACTGTGTGCATCGTTTAGAATTAAAAAAAAAAAAAAAACCACAAGGTTTGGTCAGGAGCTCTCTCTCTGTGAAGGAAAGGGCAGGCATTGCAAGAATTCAGAAACAACATCCTTAGGTGGAGGTTGGCCAGTTATGGAAGAAGCTGTGCACGTAAACAGGCTTTCGACAAGGAAGTTGGCAGAAGCATCTGAAAACGCTTCGGAGGGTTTGTGAGATTTCACATGCCTGCACACGGGGAATGGACCAAACCGGGCCACCCGGATTCCTGCAAAGTTCAAACCCTCCCGTGGAGTTCGGCTCTCGGCAGAGCTGACGGTGGCCGTCTGTCACACAAGTATGCCGTCAGACTGGGAGCAGGACTGAAGGTGAAGGGGGATGCTCAGGCTCACAACTTGCACATTTCTGCCTACGTGTCGCTCTCCACCAGCTCCGCAGCTGGGAGGGAGGAATTTCTGCACACCCTCGGGTGGGTTGTTTGCTATGTGCTTGGTCCTGCTACTGCTTGGACCACCTGGAGATGTAGCTACGGAAGGCACCTCTGCTTGGGACTTAAGCTCCTGTAGCATAAAGCAGCTCAGCTGGATGTTACGGTAAGATTTCTCCTCCCCAGAGCATCGCCCTGTAAGGATGAAGCCCCACGTGCCCCATCCTTCCTAGCCCCACAGATCATTAAGGGGCTGTGGTGGGTCCTTGGGGACAGGGCAAAAGGGTCACCCAGTCCAGCATCATGGAGAAGGGGGCAAAATCCAGGGCAGGTGGGACGGATGTGGTCCTGCACCTAAACCCCAACAGCTCATTTCTGCTGTTGCACAGCAATAGAAGACCCAGAATAACACGGGGGCTATTGCACAGCCTGAGGACCCTCGCCGGCTGTAATCAACCTCCATCAGTCCCCACGGCCTGAGCCCCGAAACACCCCAGAGCTCGTGTCAGCAGGCTTAGGTCTTTTAGAGGGTGCAGATGGGGAGAGAAAAAATGCATGATTTATAGGGCAAATAATAACCAAAGCGCAACCCCTGCAAATGCTGAGAGCAGATATTTCCAGCCTGTCTCCCGTCACCGCCAACATGAATGATCACCAGCCTCCTCGTCATAAACCTTTAAAGCAGCTCTCTTGAATTAAATCAGTGTATTGCACAGTTTCAGCTCCTTTCATCTAAGGATCTTCAAGTGCTTTACAAACAATTCTTTAATTAAGCCTCCTAAACAGACCCATGGGGTATGGTTACCGTATCTGCCTTGCCACTGGGGAATCAAAGGCACTGCGCTGCTAAAACGGCTTGCAAAAAGGTTGCAAAAATCTTATCAAAGTTCCTCCAACAGCAAATATATAAGAGGACACGTTCCGCTTCAGCGCTGATTTTGAAACTCTCCGGGTAACAATTTTTTTCTCCTCCTGTAGACATGGCCCAAATTGCCTGCTCCTGCCTGTGTCAAGATTAGTATTCAATGGATAAAATGGATTTAAAAAAATGCACATCTTTAACAGCCTGCCTTAGACAAACACGAACTCCCAGTACCAGGGAGCCAGCGGTTCTTTGGGAGTGAAAAGGGGTGTTTTGGCAACAAGGATTTAAAGCCCATCAATCTTAGGTTTGCTTTGAGCTGGGCCATCTCCAGTAAAACCCCTTCCTGCGTTTTTTGCCCCCAGGACAGGTTTGAGCTGTGGCTCTTTTTAATCCTCTGAGGACAAAAACTATTGTTTTTCTCCCCCTGATGCAATTTTGCAATCACACCCCCTGTGGGATACGAGATCTAGTGCGGGGAAAGAATAAATAAAATAACATGTCCTGTGAACACACTGTAATGGGTGAATAAGCCCCTCACAGGCTGATTTTAAAGATGTTATTTGCCTGATGTCACATTCGCTGCATCTCTCGTACACCCTGGCTGCGCCTTGTCTGAGGCCGATTTTATTCTGATTTACAGCAGGGGAAATTAGGGGGGAACCTCTGCAGAATCAGGGGGCTGGGATGATATGAACCTGGAAGCCAGTATTTCTAGCGAAATAGCCGTACGCAAAATAGCTGCTTTTAAAAACTTCAGCAACCTTGGGCCGGTTCTGCTCTGCCCCACACGCGATGTTGTCACCTTCTCCCTCGTGACACCCAAAACCACGCTCCGAAATCCCGACTCCCGGCTCGCCCACCCACTCCACAGCCGATTTAAACAGAGCAAATCACGCGAGCTCCATCCCACCCTACTTTTTAAGATACCAAAAAAATCTTACACTTTCACTTAGAAACCCAACGTCTTCCCATTTTAGCGGGGAGGGGAAAGACACATTTTAGGCTTTGAGTAACTCCGATGATTGCAGCCAGTACCAGCCTCCGAGGGGAGCACTGCTGGGACTCCAAGCCCGAACACCCAGCATGGAAGGATGCCTATTTTGACCCCTAAGGAAGAAAATCCTGGTGCCAATACTCAGGCAGCAACACAAAAGCGCCTCTAAGGAGCTTATTTCCAAACTTAAGAGCAGCACTAATGGCAGAAAACACTGTTTCGAAGGACTTAATCAAATAATTTTGGAGAAAAAATGTAATGGGATCACTTGAGAGTGCTATAGAAATGGGTCCCTCCACCAACCGCTTGCTAAAAGCCTGCTTTGTACCAATCCCAGCAGATTTATCACTCCGTTTTGAAAAGCAGAACAAAACCTTCTGAGAAGGCAAAGTCAGCTAAACTCAGCTAAATTCTGGCCGGAGCAAGAAAAATTGCATTAGCGACTCCTGCTTTATGCCAATATTAATGAAGCTGAGGCTCCCTGAGTTTTAACGGGAAGAGAAATCTTCTATTTTGAAGCCCCTGTTGGTGTCGGGGTGAGATGGGGTCTTCACATGTGCTCGCCCGCCAAGCCCGAAAATCCCGAGAGAAGCAGGAAAAAAACCGGGCAGGCGGAGATTTCAGCCAGACCTCCATGAATTCAGCCCAATGTTGAACCTCCAGGGCCCTTCCTCCACTTGTGCTTTTACCTCCGGAGCGTCCCCCAGCTTTTGTTACCTTGAATAAAAGCACATTCAGCTCAGCAGAGGCTCCGCTGGCAGACATGACCCAGAGCAAGATTTCACTTATTTTATTTTATTTTATTTTACTTTATTTTATTTTATCTTATGTTATTTTATTTATTTATTTCCTCCCCTTTTCTCTTTTCTTTCCCCTCCTTTTCTCTTTTCTTTCCTCTCCTTTTCTCTTTTCTTTTCTTTCCTTTTCTTTTCTTTCCTTTTCTTTTCTTTCCTTTTCTTCTCTTTCCTTTTCTTCTCTTTCCTTTTCTTCTCTTTCCTTCTCTTTCCTTTTCTCTCCTTTTCATTTTCCCCTTCCCTCATCTTCCCTGAACACACGGAAGGAATACTCTGCTCTTCCCTGCGTTTATTAACTTTTAAAATAACCAGCGCATTTCCTTTCCCCGCTACTTTTCCGTGTGGTTTATGGTCCTCTCTCTGACAAAACACGCTGCCAAAGAACCAGGGCTCCCGCTGCATCACCCCCAGCCCTTTCCACAGCACCCTTAACCCCAGCACTACCGCAGGACCCAAGACACCATTTCCATTCCCACTCCAATACCTCCCCAGCGGGATGCAGCCCGCTCCCATCCCGCACCGATCCACGGCTGCCCGCACAGCCAAGGGTCTCCAGAAGTTTATCCTTTTCCTAACTCCACCACCAACTTCCACCATGGAATTGCCGTCTCCCACCGGTTTCCCACATCACTTTTCCCACGCCGCTTTTCCCGAACCCGGGGGTGATGGCTCCCGTTCCATACGTGCGGCACCAGGTGCGCTGGACCATCTCAAGAGCGGCCACGCCAAACCGAAGCGAAAGGTCTCCCGCCTTGCTCGATGGGACCCCAAACGAGGGATGCGAGGCTCCGTGCTTTGCCCGCTGGACTCTCAGGAGCCCAAGCCCCTGCGCGTGGGCTTTGCGAAGCTGCGTGAGGGACTGAAGAAGCGGCGTTGTTCAGCTCGTACCGCCGCATAAAGAGACAAGCGCTGCGGCTCGCGCGCCCCAACTTGCGCTGCCGCGGACGGTTTGGTGCGCTTAGTTCGTAAATAAGAGGGTTGATCGGCCGGGGTTCAGAAGGCGGGTGGGCACTCAGCCCCCCCCCCCCCCCCTCCGGTTTATTTTCCGCTTTTCTGCCCAATTTGCTTCAAACTAGCCAACGGCAAGCGGGAAAAAGAGGGGGAGAGGGGGAAAGGAGAGGGATGCTTGGGGCTGGGTAGAGGGGTGGGAGGAGGGGGGAGCAAGCCGAGGGCAAAAAGCGGGGGGCAGACGAGGGGGGAGCGGTGTGCAGGGCGCGGGCAGGCGGCACTTACCGAGCAGCAGCAGCGGCAGC
>VZSC01012625.1:660720-697890 GCA_013398225.1 Steatornis caripensis | reverse complement strand
TTTCATGGGGATGGGGGGATTTGGGGGTTTCATTGAAACTGGGGGGCTTGGGGAGATTTGTGATTTTCAGGGGGACAGAGGGATTTGGGGGTTTCATTGGAATTGGGGGTTTGGGGGGGATTTGTGGTTTTCATGGGGATGGGGGGATTTGGGGGTTTCATTGGAACTGGGGGGGATTTGCAGGTTTTGTCAGGATGGGGGGGTTTGGGGGGTTCATTGGAATTGAGAGTTTGTGGGGATTTGTGATTTTCCTCGGGATGAGGGCATTTGGGGTTTTGTTGAGTGTGGGGGACAGATTTGGGGTTTTCATTGGGACGGGGGCTTGGGGGAGATTTTTGTGAGGATGGAGGTTCGACGGGGGGGTCTGGCACTCCCACCTGCATGGGGGGATTCGGGGTTATCAGCTGTTCTCAGCAGAATAGGGGGTGGGAAGGAACTGGGAGTTCTCCCTGTGTGGGTGGGATTTAGGGTCTTCATTAGAGATGGGGGCTTGGGTGGAGGATTTTTGGGTTTTGTTCATCTTGGGGGTGGATTTGGGGTTTTTATCAGGTGGGAGGTTTGAGGGGGATTTGGAGTTCCCACCTACATGGGGGGCATTTGGGGCTACCATCATAATGGAGGGGTGGGGAGGATTTGGGATTCCTCACTGCATGGGGGCATTTAAGGTTTTCATTGGAGTTGGGGGCTTGGAGGGGGCTTCGGGATTTTGTTGGGATTGTGGACAGATTTTGGATTTTCATTGGGATGAGGGCTTAGGGGCGGCTGGGATTCCCACCCGCTTGTAGGGGGATTTGGGGTGTTTATCAGGATGGCTGCTTGGGGGGGATTTGGGATTTTCATCAGAGTGGGGGCTTGGGAGGTCTTGGAAGTTTTCATCTGAATGGAGACTTGGGGATCAGTTTGGGATTCCCACCTGCATGGGGGAAATTTGGGATTTTTATGAGGATGGGAACTTGGGAGTGGATTTGGGATTTTCCTCTGGATGGGTTTTTGGGGTTTGATTTTAGATTCCCATCCGGGTGGGGGTTACTTGGGGATTTTAATGTAGATTGGGTTTAATTTGGGATTCTCTCCATGGCTAGGGCTTGATTTGGGGTTGTTAACTGGAGGGGGGCTTAATTTGAGATTGCTTTCTGCAGGTACACCCCCTCCACTGTCTATGCCTCCATGGTGCAAAATTCCCCTGATCCTTCCTCTTCCCCCTTAACAACATGGGAATTCCATGGAGCGGGAGATGATGAAGGCCTAGGGGATGCACAGTGGGGACATTGCCTTGGTCAGGGGCAGCACCCCACCACTGCCGCGGCTACGGTCACTCCCAGATCTAGACACCAAGCACGGTGCTCACGTCCAAGCTTCGGTCCCACACATTACCCCAGCACTCCCTCCGAAACTAAGCTGCACTTTCAAATGTTATTTAAATAAATTGGTGTACGTTTGCATAAGATGTGTTCTAAGAAAGGTCTGCACCAGTTTCAGAATGTCTTGAAGGAAGCAGCATGCTCAAAGTGCTAAGGACAAAATATTATCAAATCTTTGCATTTTTTGTGGCAAGAGGGAAGGGCGCTGAAAGTTTTTTATCTGGAGTTCAGACAAGGAGTGTGCACTGCAGCTAGGACGAGACTAAAAATAAGCCCAGATCTTTGCATCGAATCCTCCTCCTTGCCCTGGCAGATCCAGCTAAACCATGAAGCTTCACAGTCCGGACTCAGAAGTGGTAAAAATAACCTTCACTCCAAAAATAACGCTTTCAATTTGGCTTTCTCGATACCTTCAGTTAAAGGTGGGCTTTCTTCTTGTTGCAAGGACACCTTGAGAAGACCTGAGGAGAGGTTTGGGCTAGTTCGCTCAGCCCTCCCTAACTGCTTTGCATGTCGTCCCCAGAAAAGGCTTCTTGTCCTGATTTTAGCTTCTGGGTCAGTGCGGTGAGACTTTCTGTGTCCCTCAGCCCAGCCTCACGTCCTCTTGCTACGACTCTGCGTTACACGGTGCCTAAAAGCCATGAAACTCGAGTTGCAATAAATGAATGAATGTGCTGAAGCACGTTATTAAGCTCACCAGTATTAGAGAGGCAGTTCCTTCTCTCCTTGCAGAATATTTTTAATAACAGATCACATTCCACCTCCACTCCTCACACACACTCTCTCAATCAGCGTACTTCGGTGTTAACTGCCAAGTCAAGACAGCCTAGGGAAAAACCTGAGCTGCATCAGTATAACGGTGTCCCCAGGATGGAGAGGAGGAAGGTGATGCCGAGCTCCTCAAACTCTCTGTTCACTGCACCAGCATCCATAATACACTGCAAAAATGTCCCGCGGCACATTGCTCTGGCGTTATGGTTCCTGGGAGACTGGGGCTCCCCCAAGGTGTGTTGGGCATCCGCGCTGGGTGAGGGCTGTGGCAACAACAGACAAAAGCAGAGCTCCCTTGGCAGCAACCTCACCCCCTGAGCATTGGATGCCCAAGCCTTTTTATATTGCTGGTCTGGGCTGTAGGTTTTCTCTTAAATTATCAGAACAGGCATGCTGCCGCTTACGCAAAGAGTTTTGTCAGTTCTCAGCAGGGGTGCTCTCAGCATGCTGGTTGAACCTCCTTCTGCCTCGACAGACAAGCAGGAGAGGGCGCAGCCACCGCAGCGGGAGGGTGGGTGCTGGGCAGAAAGCTTCCTTTGGGGCTTTTGTGGTTATCATTGAATACTAAAAGAATAACGGCTCTGCCATCTGTGCTGGATGTTGCTTCTCACTCGGCAGGGCTATCTCCAGAGGGTCTCCACCCTCCTCCGTGACTGTTCCCCGCTGCGTGGTCCTGCAGCTCCTCCCTTGCTGCAAGCCTTGGCTGCTGGCAATTACCGTGGTGGCTAAAATAATGGCACGGCCTCCACTTCTTGGTGCTAAACCTCCTTTTCCAAGGGGGTAACAGAAGGGACTCACATTATTTCTGCTGCTTTGCAGGGTACAGGTTCCTGCCCACTTGCATTGGCTCAGAATCTGCCTCTCGTTAATGCTGCAAAGGGGATTATTACTAAGAGGGTGTCAGATCAAGACTATGAATCATGAGCAGCTGAAGGAAAAAAGAAAGGGATATTTAGCATGACTGCTTCAAAAGCTGGATATCCTATCCTGCTCTGATGCCTAACCATCAGCTGGCTTAAAAGGTTAGAAAAAACCTTGACTTGGGAAACCGTATGCTTCTAGGGGCGTCAAAAAGGCATTGATGTTCCACAGAAAGAGGCAAACAGTCTTTTACACCCAAAGACATGCAACATTGCTAACTGCGAGCTTTATCACTAGTATCCCAGCTCTGGAGGTTTTCCTAAATACCAGCACCAGGGGATCAGGAAACTATGTAAAGGCTTTTGCTTTCAACTCCAAACATGAAAAGGCACGCCTTCGAGGTGCAGAGAAATCCTTTGGAGAATGGTCCACACATCTACCTGAGAAACGTGAAGAAAAATATAATAATTTACTCCAGAATTTATTATTTACATTATTACTATTTAAAATGTCACGGTCTTAAGTCAGTCAGGTGTCTTTTTAAAACAATATTGATGTGGTAATGCACGCAGACTCACGTATACTTTGTGTCCCAGCTAAATATTTACCTAAGATTGTGAAAGAGCAGGTCAAGGAGCCAGTGATTTTAAGGTATGTACTGTCTCAAGAGGAGGAATACTTCACATGACACAAGATTTCTTTGTTGGGGAAATCTTAAGAGGCTTTCATGGCTCCCCAAAGGCTACGGAAACTCCATTTCTTCTACGATTTGGGCGAAGGAGAAGAAAACATAACATAGGAGATGCTCTTGTTGCTGCTCATAACATTGGGATAAATTCCCAAGGAAAGCTTTTTCTTCACTGTGCCATGTAGTTCCTTTTCAGCCGTGTTCAGATTCGTCGTAACATTTGACTGACGTCTCCAGGCATCCTTGCCATATTTACCTCTCTTCACAGAAAATGACCGAGGAAAGCCTACACAGCATGAAAATACTCGGGCCGAGATCCAGCTTAGGATCGTTTAACTTGCCGGTAATCCAATTTTATTGAATGTCATCACCTATCTTCCTTGTGCGATGGGGCACGAAGTAATAATGTTTGGAATTCAGATTTGGGGTTAAGACGGGATGAGGAATGGCAACGCATGGGGCTGATACTTCTGGCGTGAGTAACAGTGTGAACAACAGCACGTGGGCTCCCGGGGTGAAGATCACCAGCAGCTATTTCAGGAAGGAAAGCAAATAAAAAACCCCTCCAACTACACTCCCTTCAGCAGGAGATAAAAAATACCTGTGGTCTGATGTATGTCCGACAGATAGTCTCAAGGAAATGGGACCATTGATAGAGTGAAGCTTGAAACTAGATCTAAAGTGAGGAAAAGAGGTTGTTCATGAGAAATAAAAAATAGGGAAAGAGTTTGTGGTGTGCACAGGATGGGGAATGGAGGCGAATTCCATCTATTTCAGGAGATGAGGAGTCGGAATTGTGATGTGGCAGTCTGTTCCTTAGCCTGGACCTGACCCAGGAAGAGGAACTGAAATGCAGCTTACCGCGGGACCAGGATTTGTCTAGAGAAAGCTAAGAACAGTTCAGGATACCACTCACGAGGCTAGCTGTGGTTTCCCAAACTCCTGCAAGTGAAGAGGCAAAAACTCTTTTGGAGCTGACGTATTAGACGAAGACTTAGAAAATCTAGGCTCAGCCCTCAGCTCTGAAGTAAGCTCCTGATCTCAACGATGATCCGATCCTGAAGGACCTCTGTTCCTCCACTTCGCTTTGGACTTGGCCACTCAGACAAGTATGATTTCTGATTCTCTTGGGTTTAGTTTTTTTAAGAGAAGGAAGTAAGGAGCGTTGTTTTCAGTGAGCTGCTGACCCACCTGCAGCACATGCCCTCCATCAATCTCGATCACCACTTTGACCACACATGGGTGCACCCACGCCTGTGGGTGGATTCAGGTCCAGACCAAGACACCTACATTTGTGTGTCTGTCTCCAGAGTAGTTGTAGGTATCTCCATTTGAGATGGTGTTGAAGCTGCCATTGTTAGCACCGGAAAAGGAGGACACTGTGCAGTTGCTTAAACATAGGTGTCTGGAAGCAGCTCAGGTGCTAGAGATGTCTTCATGGGATGCACAAGTCTTCTGTGAAACCCAGGCCCTCTGGGGCAGCAGCTCTGGTCCAGCTGGCATGACACCAGTGTGCAAAATCACACCCCACATCTTCTGTTGAAGCAACCAAATCCCGACCCTACTCTGGAGAGAAATTATCAGCCTGAAGGACACAAAGATATCAAATCAGCTGAATCGCTCTCTAAACCCCACTCAGTGCCTTAACTTGGGACTCAATGCCTAAAAATAGGCATCATGCTTGATAAGGGGTCCTGCTCCTTGCAGTCCTCCATGTGCTGGTGCAGGAACACGTAGTTGTCTCACATGTCCCATGTTACACCCACCAGTCCCAGGAGGCTGTCTCAGACCACCTAGGGCATCTCAGGTGTCTGCAGAAGGTGTTATCAGGCACCTGAATCCGGGGCTGAGCTCTGCACACAGTGCATGGAGAAGTGCTGCTTTCAGACAGCTCAAGAACAGATGTAATCTCAGCAGAAGCCCATGTTGCACACCAGATCACGTAACTGCATTGGCTTAGCACCTTCTCCATGATTCCTTTCCAAATCCTTCACAAAGAGATCAAACCTGGCCACTTCCCAGGGCAGGGTCACCTCTGCACTCGAAAGACACGGAGCCCTGCTTACACATCACCTTGGCTTTGTGGGGGAAGAGAAACGATTTTGATGAATTCCAGCCAAATGGTCATGTTTCTCCTCTGCCCTGCAGGCTGCAAGGCAGCCTTAGCTCAACTGTTGATGTGGTGGGGTTGATATGGATTAGACATAGGTGCCTGAAGGCATCTCATGTACTGGAGATGTCTTCACGTCAAGTGGAGATGCCTTCCTGGCAGGAAGCATCTTCCCAGAGGGATGTGGAGCTGCAACACTGGATATTAATGGCTGTTGTATGGCAGGTGCATTGAAAAGGGCAACGTGAAGAGGCAAAACTCTCCCCATTGGGGCTAAGGAATGCTCATAGATACACCTGGAAGTTTCATATTGCTTTTGTCTTGCATTGTCCTTCGTACAGAGCTCACCTAATTGTTAGTATTAAAAGGGAAGGGGGAGGGATGCAGGAAAGAAAAACAAAGAGCCCTTTAGGAGGGACAGGCAAGCAGCTAGACACATTTTCTGCTGCTAGAAAGAGGCACTGATGGAAAACTGTCGCTCTGCATGTCTCCAGCTAAACAGGCATCTCTATTTTTTTCAAGCCCAGAGTGAGTCGAGAATTATATCACTCCTACCCCAAAGTTCCCTCTGTTCATCCTCCCCACAAACTCTGCAGAGCTCTGTGGGCTGGAAAGGAGCAGTAGGAGACCTCTAAAACGGTTTTGAAGTGGATTGCTCCTTTTTGCTGGACAATGGATGAGCTCTCTGTCCTTCTGGACAGAGCAGGGGAAATTCCTTGGTGTCGCAATCTCCTGGGTTCAGTGGGAATTTCCCAAGATGATCCATTGGGCCTTGGCATTGCGCATAACATGTCCATCCAAACCAAATATCTTCCAGGCCTCCCACTTGGGTGCACGCTACCCTCCAAACGCCAACTTTGCATGTCTTCGCATAGGCTTTGCCATCTTCTCGTCCCTCTTTGACGAGAATCTGCCCTGAAACAACCTGGAAGTTACCAGAGCAACCCGCAAACTTCCGGCAGCCCAGATCATTGTTCGAGGCTGCAGCCACTCTGAGGAATTCACTATTTGTTTTAGAGACAAAAGCTGCAACTTCCACACATTCTTCTTCAATTTCACTCTCCATTAACTGCATTGCCCTGTCATAACAAAGCTCTTTGAATTATTAGAGATGAGATGAATCATGTGAAGCCTGGAGTAAGGAAAGGGATGGGGGAGAGCTTGCTATATGTGATTTTTCTTTGTGGGACCCCTCCATGAATTATCCCTTGGTAGCATGGTTTAGGACATGGTTAGGAATTTGTCGGGGTGCATGGGGGACAGTGAGGGTTACTGAGCATTGCAGTGAGCTGGGGGTCAGGATGGGAGGGTTAATGGTACGGTTGGGTGAGGTAGCCTTGGGCAAGTCCTGTTCTCTCCTATCTCTGGTCCCTCCCTGGATTGCAAGTGTTTCAGGGCACATCCTACTACTTCCCCTTGTGCTCTTTTAGACATGATGGAAGAAACAAAGACTAAAGGGGAGATCAAATGGAAAACTCTTGTTTAGAATAGTGGATGACCCCTTCACCTCCTTCAGTGCCATCAAAACTCCCATGCTCCCTCCCCTACACCAATGTTGACTATGGTGCTGGTGATTCCAGCTCCTCTTGTGAGTGGTTCCCCTTACACCAGGTGCAAACTGCAGGTTGGTGAGATATGAATTGCCACAGTTGGCTTCCTTCCCCCAAAAAAGTTGTCTCTGGGACATCAACATGGCAGAGCTGGTGTAAATGGTACATCCCCCAGTACCTCCAATCTTTACACTGGCATTTTCTTGTGGTAGACTAAGGGGAGAAATATGCTTTTGTAAAGGGAATTAACTTTGGTTAATTCCAAACTTCTTTGGAACCCAGGCAAGGCCAATGAGTCCCTTATTGCAACCAGATGAGGTGAATCCCACTCCTATGTCTCATTTCTAATACTGAAGTTGGTTTAGTTTTTAACATGTATTTTTCTCTTCCAGTGCCTTAGTTTTGAAATGCAAGCTACATCTCAACAAGATTAAGAAGAGAGTAGTGGACTGGGCCTATTAAAGGTTTTGAAATCTACAGAAAGAACATGCAGTAGCCATAATAAATGTTATTGTTTCCAAGAACTAAAGGTTTTTACGGATGAAATCATTTGCTCTTCTTCTTGCTTAACAGTGGGATTTTTTTAATAGTTTATATGGAGCTCTCCTGTATTTAAAGACAAGAATAAAAAAAATCTGGAAGCTAATTGAAACACTACCTCCATTTTATTTCGCTACTCCCATGTTTCAGTGAAGATTAATTTAAGGGACATTCATCCAGTTAGTGGAAATGCGTCATTCTCATCAGCAGTAATGGGAATTACAGAAGGACATCGGTTGCACAAAGAACCCCCTTAAACCCCTGCAGCCTAAGAAAGATAAGTACAAATCACAGCATGTTCCACTTTTATTTGGCATGTTTAATGGACAACAGAGCTAAACTGCATCATGAAAACATGCTGGCTCACTCCTTGGCATGGATATTCACAGTAGCTGGTGACTCCTGACTGGGGCAGCGTCTTTCAGAGGAAGGAGAAGAAATTAAGTGTGTCTTAGATGAATGCAGCGTCACCAAAAAAAATTATATGGACAGAGATACAAGTCCTGTATTTCTCTGCTGGACAAGTGCAACGGACACAGGAAAATTCCTGCTTGCATCACAACATCTGGCCATAATACTCATCTCTGCAGCAGAAGACAGCTGAAGCTCTCTAGATCTCTAGTTGCAAAAGAATCCACCACAATAAACAGCCAGAGGCTCACTGAATTTACCTTGCTTCTGATAATGGAGGAAATAATAGAGTGTTTGTACCTCAATACTGGCCTAGTCAGGAGTTTTTCTGCTGAAACTAGACCCTGTGTGACATGTAAAGTCCTTCAAAGACTGCTTGCACAAAGACACCCCATGGATCATCTTCTGGAAGCAACTTCTTCATGTTGCACCGTCTTCTAGACACATGACACTGCTGAACTTGTGGGTAGCGAGCACCTCTCCCAGGAGCTGCCAAGCCTGGCTCAGGAAAGGAAGACTAACACAGTTAACAGTGCTTTTTTGGCCTGTTGTCTTTCCTTTTACTCCTGCATTGTAATACAACCCAACCTAACTTTATACCTCCCTGTGCCCCTGTCCCTTTACTAGTGACAAACACAGGCAGAGTGGAACTACAGGCTCCCTTACCTTCACCTCTGATGGTTGCCCTGCACTGAGCGGAGCAGCTACGTACTGTGCCAAGCGCATTTGCAAGAAGGTGTGTGGTGAGGAAAAGGGGAAATGAGGCGAGGGTAGCAGGGGAAATCTCAGTCCAGCCAGTACCTCCCCACGCCTGTGGGTCTGTGCAGGTGCCCACATCAGCAATACCCCCAGCTCGACACTTTTGCATGGCGCTTGCAAAACAAAAGACGTCTCAGAGCCACCCAGCAGCTGGGAAGGAAAAGACCTTGAGGACATGAGACCCTGTCACCATCTCTCCTCTGCACAGTGCCAGGACATCCAGCAAAGGCCTCATCTGGGTGCATCTCAGGAAAGGTTTATAATAAGTTTCCCTGCTGCAGATGGGTGCTGTTGATCTGTGTTGGGTTTAACTTTCTCTCTGGTGCTCAGTTCTAGGACAGATCAGGCAGTATTTATTAACCCGAATCACCCCAAACGTGGCGTCACTGTTGATTCAGCTTAAGCCACTTCCAAATCTACCACCCAGATGCTAGGAAATTGTTGCCAGGAAACCTTGTGCAAACACTTCACCCACTTGAGATCAAGCCAGCCTGGAGGGAGTCTGTCTACAACCTCGTACAGTAGAAAAAATTCTTATTTTAGCCTGAGACATTGGGAATGAAATGGGACATATTAGAGCTAAGGAGTACTACTATTAATTCTTGTGTTTTGGATTGATCTAAGAAAGCTCAAATGGATTCAAAGCTGTCTTTTGCTAGATGCTATGCAGACAAGCATTGGGAAGCAACCCTGTCCCAGTGTAGGATAAAGCCACATCCTTTTGGCTGGTTTAAGGATGCTAATTAGGTACCTGGGGAGATGGCATTTTGTGATTGTTCCCAGCTTCCTCAAAGGAGAATTAGCAGCGTTCACAACTCTTCGCCTCATATTTTACATCAGATGCAACCCTGCTTTTTACAGCAGGTATCTCTAAGATCTCTCCTACCTGCAAGAGAAGAGATTCAGGCTGAGGGGTCGAGGGAGTTGCTTTGTCCTAAAAATATCAGCTTTGCCTCTGAGGTTGAGAAGCCTGAAGGAGAGAGCTCTGCAAGTGCACTGCTACACTTGCACCAACCACATACACACACCCGCTTACCCCATGCTCTGCAGTGCAATGGACTGCAGCTCTACTAAGATAATAAAGGGAGGAGAGTTAACAGCCAGGGTGGGGAGAAAAAGAAGAAAATTAACAAATAAGGCAATAAATGCCCAGTAATCTGTAGCACACAGCCTGGTCTCCTCTCTCTGGGAGGACTTGTAGTTACATGAGGACTACAATAGAGATCTAGCAACCCGAAGGGGTGCACATCACTTCCAACAACCCCTTTTTGCCCTTTGTTGAAATGCAACCACTTCTGGGGCACAATTTAAGGGAGGAGAGTGATTCTAGTCATCAGTTTTTCAGACATCCACTTACAATGGCAGATGTTTCCCAGTAACTGGAAGAGGCATGTGTCCTTTTGGAGCAGTTGCTGGAAGCAGTGGTGGATCCTCTGGGACATCTCAAATGGGCACGCTATTTCTTGAGGGGACCAGAGATACATTCCATGCTTCTGGAGGTGAAAGATGTGGCTGGTTTTTTAGTGTTTCTGCATTTGACAGATATATTTATACAAAGGAACTTGTGTAATGGTACAGGCACATGGAAGGGCAGAAGATCTGAAGATACTGCAGAGACACATGGAGGGTTTTGCAGGATTCAGCTCTGTGCCAAGTGCAAGTAGGGCATGCCAAAACAGAGCTATTTTTTTCTGAGTCAGTTAAAATAACAGTTAACCAAGGAGACACTTTGAATCTCTCCTTTCAGAGAAGGGAATAAACATCATGAAAAAGAGTTGTTGGTTAGAAAGTTGAATGTCCAGAACACTTCAGCCAAGGTCTATGCTTCACACTGTTGAGATTAACAATAAAAGGAAATTCCGGGAAGAACAGGGAGCTGGATTGGACCTGCTCCAGCATGCTCACTAGCTCTGTAACGAACATGGTGGGAATGTCCCTGTCGTGGGGAGCACTTTGCTGAATTTTCTGGGACCAAAGGAAGTTCTCATTACGTTGCTGCATCCTGTATGTGAGAGAGCTACAGTCCACTTGAGAGAACATCTGCAAAAGATGCAAAAGGACACACAAGACTTTGGTGGCCACTCTTTAGCTGGTTGATCGTGATTGATTCCCCTGCTAACAAATGACAAATCCACTCAAAGAAAACCTAAAATTCCTTCCCAGCAGGTTTGCAAACGGCCAGAGATAAACCACCACCAGCAGTGATCAAGCAGGAAAGATTTCACGGCTCTGATGATTGATCAAGCTTACGGGTCTGGCAAATCAGGCAACAGGGGAGAAAAAGAGGATGATTTCTATGCTTTGGTTGATTGACCTGCTCTGTGATCTGAACTATATCCCAGTCTTGCCAGGAGCATGGTGAACCTGTGATCTATATTACCTTCTCTTGGTCTCAATCAAAGGGAAGACTTAGTCTTGGTCAACACCTAACTTAGAAGTGCTGTGTGTGCCACTGTAAAGTCCTTATAGGTCCTAGCTCACCAGCAGCTGGCCTTTTTCAAGTGAGTCTCTCCATTCAGGGTCTCTCCAGTCAGTGGAGACAGTGAGGTTCCCCTCTATGAGACTCACACAACCAGTCTTAGATGTCTACCTTGCCCTGAGTGGGATGAACAGAGAGAAATTAGCATGTATGTTTATTTCTTTTCTGTAGCTAATGTTAAATGAAATATTGTTGTGCTCTCATGGCCCAGAAGGTAGTGGCAAACTAACTTTCTTGGTATTTTGAGATAGTAGGAATCCTAAGTCAACAAAGAAAATGTAAGTGTGCTCTATTTCTGTATTTCTAAGACCCTGGACAATAGACTCAAACATTGAGATGACCAGTAAATCGCTTTGGTGAAGGCAAGGTTGCCCATCCACGTGTAGTGGCCACGCTGATGATATCGGTACTCTGGAGCACCCGGTAGGAAGGGTGGAAGGAGCAGGATAGGCTCACAAGGGTGAGAAGGGTGCTGCAGCACTGGAAAGAGTCAGATAAAGTTTCAAGAATTTCTAGCTCTTTTGGCTCAAAGATCTTGAGAACAAAATGAATTCCTACCTAGACTACAGGAACCCCTTCAGTTAACGTACAAACTTCATATGGATCAATGCAAACTGCCTGCTATATAATGGAGAAAAAACTCTTGAAACAAGGAATGTAAAAACAACTGCTGTCCTGTGAGAATCTTCCCTGGAGGAAGAGTCTCAGCTCCTTCAGAGCAACTGAAGTCACAGGGTAGATGACAAACCTAGATGTTGACCCTTAATGATGCTTTTCAAGATGCTGGATTAAAGAAGAGGTTGATGCTGCAACATTATAGTTCAGATGCTGAATCACAAAAAAACATTTTCTCTGAAAATAGTTTGCTTGTCCTCTTTGAACTCTACTTTTGTTGACTCTCTAAAGTGTCTGCATATAATGTGACGTTACAGAACAGCATTTAGTCCTGCAAAGTGCCCAGCCTACACCTAGTCCTGGAAGGCAAACATGGAAAACAGGCTAAGAAACGTTATTGACCACTTTCTACAGGTGGCAAAACAAAATATGGGAAGCTTGAACTCAGCCTCCAACTTGGGTGCGTGAGCTCTCAGCTTAGTTGCCTTTTTTGAATGCTTAACCTCAGATGAGTGAGAACCAGAGAACCATGCCGCAGTGATGACTGGCCCAAGCTGGGATCTCTCTTTACCTATTTAGATTTGACATCACTGAGTCGGAATCATCTGCTTCCCTGTCTCCTACAGAATTAGAGAGGGTAGGACCAACCATTCCTTACAAAATAGCGCAGGGAATAATCACAGGCAATAATAAGAAAGAAAATGGGAGCCTGAAACCTCCTCTGCTGTATTAGCCACAGAGAGTTTTTCCTCTCCAGTGAGCTCTGATTTTGATGACACACATTCTTTTGTCAGTGAATGAGAGAGATTCTCTGTGCCTCTCGCTACGCAGTGCTTGTGCATCTTCTGAGCTTGGTCAACAGAGGGGCCAGCTGGCCCATGCAAGCCAGTCAAAAGCAGAAAGAGAAATACAGAAGGAGGGGTGCAGGAGGTGGTAAGGAGGTCCCTATTTCCTTGTGGTCACTCTCAGCAGGAGACAGAAACACAAGACAGCATGTATTCAGGAATAAATGAAGTTCTTCCTGCCTCTGTTCCTTGGCTATTGTCATCTCTTATTTACCAGCCAAAATCCGAGCTACTGGCATGGCACATATTCCACCCCACCTACCTAAGCTTAAAAGCAGCTCTCCCTATATTTAGTATTCACCATTTTCCATTGTGTTGCTGCAGACACACGTCCTGCTGGGTGTTCCACGGGTACGCCAAGGCGGGGCTCGGTGTTTTCAGATGGACGCTCCCTATTTTTAGCTATCAGATGGCGTATGACTATGTTGGCTCATCATAATCTTTCCATGCGACAGATCTGGACACAGTTTATAGCTCTCCACGATGCAAAATCCCATACGTTTTCCTTTCCTGGTGCCCTGTGGATGGAGAAGGGGAGAAGGATCAGGAGCTGTGTCCTTCAGGTAGTCTGGGTGGGATGAGGTGAGATGAGTCCCCCAAGGAGAGTCAGTCCAGGCAGAGCTCATTAGATTATCTCAGTGCTCAGGTCTTATGACGTCAGGGACACTCATCTTCTCATGGAATCATGTGGATTACCCAATCCTCCCTCATGACCACCATAAAGATGCAAACTGAACATCAAGAGTGAGGCCATCCTGCCATGGCGGGCTTTCTGTCCTCTTTTGCTAGACTCTGTCAAACACATGGGTGAGATGGCACATGGGCCAAATCTAATCCCATCGGACTGATCCCGTTCCTGGGAAGACTATCATATCGTTGTTATTCACAAGCTGCTGTGGATTAATTAAATGTTCAAAGCTGGGGAACAAAACCCAGGGACGAATAGCTGATTTTCCCAGTAGAGTTGTGATGCTACTAGGCCAAGACTCTTCTGGTCTTGCTCTGCTCAGTCTTTTTTGGGGTGATCTGTCAAAGGGGGATGAATAAAACCAGTAGAGATTTATGCAACTGAAAGCTCAGCATGAGAAACTGCGGAAGGATTTTCTAGACTGCAGGAAGTGAGCAGGAAAAGGGACAGTCCACGTTTGATATTGAAAAGTGTAAAAGACTGCATATGTTAGAAAAGCAGTCTAACCGCACATGACCCCCAAACTAGCCATTCTCAGGATGACACCTTTGTGTCCCAGTGAAGAGCTGAGTGAAATGTCATCACTGCACTCAGCCAGAGACAAAAAGGTCAAACAGAAGTTTAGAGTTTTTAAGAAAAGAATAATGTTTAAAAAAAGCCCCCATGGCATTGAGTAAATCTCTGGGGCATTGACCTCTTGCACGGTGTATGCAATGCTGATCCCCCCACCTCAACAACATACAATAGGACTGGAAAAGGTAAAAGCACCAGGAACAATTATAGGCCCTGAACAACTTCTGTTTAAGCACTACCTAGGGAATAGACTGGGACTCCATTGTCTGCAGAAGAGAAAGCCAAGCAGGGGAACAACCCCTGGGTCACAACATCCGGAGTGATACGGCGGCAGTGGGAGGAGGCAGAAGAATTCACTCCTTCCCGTAACTCCGGCAGCTGGGCGGCATCGCTCAGCCAAACAAAAACTGTGCAGAGTTCAGGTGTGGCTCTCAATGCCACGGGAGACCAGAATCATGAATAAAGCTGAAAAAGGATTAAAAATTTTATGAAGGACAACTCTATCAGTGGTTGATGAACATGATGCTCTGGATAGACAACCTCCCGCTGGAGCTCGTGGGGAGGTCACATATCGCTGCAATTCTCATACTCCTCCCCAGGAATATTCCTCCATGCCCACTCTCTTTATCCACACCTCGTTATTCCGGGAACATGATAGTGGTTTAGACCAGGCTTTGCTCTGACCCACTGTGGTTGTTATACCCTGAGAAATGTGACTAGCTTGGATCTTGACAGTGAAATGAAGCAGTGTGTACCATCATGTCAAAAGACGAGAATGGGGAGCCTCATCAGATGGCAATTATAATGTGAAACCAGACAAAAACCTGAAGGGATTGAGCCCCCAGGGATGTAGGGAGAAGATCTGAACAGGGCTTTCCTGTGAGGGTCAAAACGAGTCAGTGTTATCAAGGGAAATGGCAGGGAGACCTCAGAGTTCCCTTGAGAGCTGTGTCACCCTCAATAAACCACCGAATTTGTAGGGTTTTTTTCCTTGGAAGCCGACTAGGGAAGGGAATAAAAAGGCTTTCAGTTCTGTGAGTGCAATGCCTTCTCTGCTGGAGGGGGCAGGAGGCTTAATGCAGCTCTGCATCCCTCCCTTTCAGTTCAGCCCCCAGACACAAAGGCAGAAAAATGCCAGGAATTTCCCAGTGCCCTCCCCAAACCCGCTACCATCTCACTTCCCCCCCCTTCGCTACCTCCTCTGGCTGGGAAGGAGGAATACTAATAAGAAAGCAGGGATTTTTAACAGGGCCCTTGCCCGCTCACTTCGAGATTGAATGCTGAAAGGGACGGACGTGACCAACCATAAGGAATGAGGCTTCTTCGAGTCCTTGCATTTCTTGTTTTTGCTGCCTTGTTTTGTTTTCCCTTCCCCAATTTCTCCTCCTCTTTGCTACTCGGTGCTGCAAAAAAAAAAATCCTCTCAGCCACATGCTTCTGTTTCTTTCCCTTGGAGTCAGGCTGCAACTCTAATCACTGCTGGGTGATTAGCATGTGAAGGGAGAAGGGGAAAACAAAATCTTTATTGGTGGCTTGTGGAGCAGGAGCAGCTGTCTGGATGGATGCTGGCTCCTGTGTTACCCTCCTGCCACCCCTGATCTCTTTCATTGTGAATGTTTTCCTGTAAGAACAGGCAGAAAATGGGGTGGGGGCGAGAGTAAGAGCATGTGGACTGTCTTTCATGAGGGGAAAAAAAAATAGTATTTTTTCAGCCTTGAACTTGGAGAGTGTAGGGGAGGACAGGGACTTCTGTGCTGTGCTGAGGGGACGACAGCAGGAATGAAAGGATAATTTGTAGTGGTGACCACAATAGGAGTGGCAGGCACAACACAGAGCCCTTTGATGAGAGGAGCTGGGGATGGAGGAGGTGGCTTGAGCTGGAGGCTGAGTGGGGAGAAGAGGCAGCAGCCACACGTTGGGTGGTGTCAGGTATGGCAGGGGTAGGGGACAATCCTTTGCAAGGCATTACTGTTCCCTGCGAGAGAAATCTTGGCCAGCAAAGATGAAGGGCTGGCAGGTAGATGGCATATTTTTTGCTCATCATCTCCAAGTCCCTCAGCAAGAGGTGACATCTGCAGAGCCTGGTGTGATGTGCGGCGTAAAGAATCTGTAAGCAGCCTGGTGCTGGTGGATGGGCCAGCTCTCGCTGCAGTAATTACAGCTTGAGGCTGGACAGTGACTTCGAAGGGGCGTGCTACCGGAATGGAAAACACTATCTATTTGTTATTTGTTATGAGGCTGTGATGGGAACGCCAGTGCCTCTGGGGCGGGTATTCCCTGCAAGTACCAGAGCTGGCTGTGCTCAACCCCTCCTCCCCTCGCTCCAGGTGTTTCCTTTTTCTGAGCTCGATAATGAAATTCATGAGCCTGAGCCAGTTTATATTTAGTTTCCATCGTTGCTGGTGGGGGTCTGCTGGTGCCTAACAAACAGCAGCAAAACACTGCTCTGGTGGGTGCCCAGACCCTAAGGTTTTGGAGCTGCCGATGTGGTGGAAGGAGGTGGGGTATGAGGGATGGGGTCAGTGGCAGGAGAGGGTTCAGCATACAATTGGCCATGCCACTAGCCGCTGCTTTGGACTAGCCCCCCACAAAGCTGTGAGATCCAGACCAGTTTTGTTTTGGGAACTGTCTCTGGCTGTGCAAACTAATCCCGTATAATGTCTGGTATTCCTGACCTGTCTCTGCTCCCTTTGTGAAGAAACTGAGCCAGTTCAGGTAAATCCTCCATCATCCATGCCACTTGTTACTCAAGCTGATCTTTAATTTAGACTACTGCTATGCCACCTACAGTAGGTGGGATTCAGGTGCCTAATCATAGATTTATAGGGCCATCTGAGTTGTCTCTGTAAGGTACCTGATATATCTATCTCACATATCCTACAGCATCTCAGCTGGTACTAGAACTCAACCTAATTGACCCCTAAGTCTCTGTTGACTATCATGGAAGCTTAGATACCCGGCTCAGAAAGAGAGGCCCAAATGTAGGTGTCTTAACTTTGATGTGAAAGTTGAGATTCCATTTCCTAGAGGTGTCCAGGGCCATGAGATCCACCTCGTGTTATGCAAGATCTGCAGTCTACACAGGGCTCACTGGTATGACATAGGACATGGAAAAAAGCCATGCCTTTTTGGACAGACAGCAGAAGACAGCTCATAATACTCAGAAAGACACTAAGTACTTGCTTTCTGAGACCTGGATATTTCCCAAAATTTCTGCTCTTAGGACACGATTCTGCTATTTCTGGCTGTTTTGCAGAAGATGCTGCTGCTGTGCCACCGAACTTACCACAGGCTTACCCTGTTGTTTTGGGTAAGGTCAGAAGATACCCTAGGCACACATGCATCATCCTCTGTACCTCCTTCTGAAATGACACCTGTGTTCTGGGTTGCTGACGACTTTGTTCCTGGGTGGTACCATCCACACATCCCCAGAGGTGATGTGGGAAGAGGCTGATGTACAAACTCTAGATTCTGGTTGACATCATAAGGTCATTCTCACCGCAGTTGCTGCTTCCTGAAAATTTTGAGGCATGTGTCCCCACCCTGTGCACAAAGCCTCTGTCATATCCTTCCCAGACCAAGGGCAACATTGTTTTTATAAAACTCAGTTGACGTGGAAATCATTGAGGACAAGGGAAATGCAAAGGCCTAGACAATACTGCCTGTGGGTGCTATCACTTCAAGCAGCATAAAGCTGATGAAAAGGAAGCAGGAAAACCAGGTACTAGAAGGAAGAGGGGAGAGAAAAAAGAAAACAAATTACATAGACTTTCTAGAGGTGTTGAGCAGGTAATGAGACAGAGTGAGACAATTTTCACAGTGAAAGCGAGGGCTTACCGGAGCGAGTAGGTCAAGCTGGAAGGACGTTGATTCAGGAGTGAGTGATGGATGGTCCAGAAGGATTTCCTACTTCTCCAGAGTGTCCCTGAAGTTCTGGGACCTCCTGTTCATGAATGCTCTTTATTCCTTTGGCTTATCACCTGCACACTCCTTATCTGCAGTATTCTCTGGCTGTGCCCTGCCTCTTCCTGCAGAATATTGTGTTCCCTGCCTGCTTTAACTCATCCACACTTTGTCCATGCTCCTGGAAACTTCTGGCTGCAAGACAGTGTAGAGCTCCAGTGTGTCTGTGGTTGCAGGCATCCAGCAGCCAGATGGTCTTGTGCTTTCTGGAGAACTACTTGCCACTCATTCTCCCCTCAGCTATTGCTGCAGCATCATTTTGTCATGGCTGGACCGGCACTGGCATAGAGAGGCTAGCAGGCAATGGGCAGACGGGAGGAAACGGGCTAAAGCCAAGCGTCCGCTGTTGGATCTGGGCTGTGCCTGATGCCATTGTGGAAGTATATTGAGGAAGCTGTTCTGTTCTGACCAGACTGCTGAAAATTTTTGAGTCATCTGTGAAAAGTTTCGACCAGGCTTTTTTCTGGGGAGGTCAGTAGGTTGAAAACCACTGAATTTGGGCAAGAATATGTAGCAAAAACTATTTCCTCCTCATCGCTAGGTAACAGGAGCCTGCACTGAGCACCATTTGAAGTTTGTCGCATCTCACAAAATCCCAGTTCTCACCTGCTCTGCGGAGAAGTTTGAGCAGCTGAATCCTCATCATTTGTAAAATGATTTGCAAAAAACAATTTGTAAAAACACAATTAACCCATCTACTGTTTTGCCAAGATTTAGGCAACTAGACTGAATGGTCTCTCGAATACTGTTTCTGGCGCATGTTTTTATTCCGGCTACAGGAAGCACTTGATCTACCGGCTTCCTGTAGGATATCTTGAGCTAGATCCTTGCATCTGCTCGTAAATCATCTGCTTGTGGTTGGGTAGCTCACTGTCATTTAGGACTCTTTCTATAGGCTTAAATTAGAAGCACCATTGAAATTAATGGACATCAGACAAGGAACTCTTAATATTCCCAGAATATTTGTGGTACTGAAAGTTATCTTGAATTCTGGAAATGAATTGCGGCAAATAAGGTTATTTTTCAAATCCTTCTGCAGGAGGTAAGCTAATGTCTCACAGTTACAGTGACTTCTGTCATAGCAAATCCTAAAAAAAAAGACTGTTGGGTCAGGAATTTTGACACTACTGATTAGGTCAGAACTTCAAAGTACTTTAAAACTCGTTTGGCATGTGTTTGGTGTAATGGTGATGTGATCCCTGTGTGTCTCTATTTGCAGAAAGAAAATTCCAACCATGGGGGCAAAAATGCTGTGTATTGCCACTTGCATCTATGCACCTATGCACTTGCACTGGACACTTATGTTTAAGGGTCACACTCCTCCATCTGAGTACTTAAATGACATCATGTGGCTTTCATGACCAAACAAAACTTCTGCAGTATCAGATTTTGAATACTGATCTGGTTACAAGAAAAACTGCTACCCTGAAAATTTCAATCCATCAAAGATCATCCAACAGAACTTGGGAATTATGAAACAAAGAGCTTGGATAGTAAATCCCCTTGCCCTACCTAGGAGGAATTGCCCAGTTTAGAGTTGAGGCTGCACTAGTTGCACAATGGGACTGCTGAGATCACCAGACCCACTGGAGACATCTCATGGAGGGTTCCCTCCTCCAAAAGTCTTGCTGTGTATACGGTAGTCCACTGACAAAATGGTACAGCAGGCAGCCTACTGAACCTGAAATGGTGAGTATGCTCATGCATAATTCTGGTAAAGCATTGGAACTGACATATTTTATCTTGTAATAAGCTCCAACATGTCTTGATTGTGATGAGTTCTCAGGACCTTTGATTTTTCTCTTCAAACTTAGCTAACAGCTCCTGTGTTACCATCTGTCCTGCAGCCTGGAATGACAGTGGAGGGCATTGCTTGTCCTCAAAGGCAGAGCTTTCTGTGGGCTTGAGACCATCCAAGAATGCCGGTTGAGATGTATTTTTGGCAAGAGCAGTGACGTTTGAAGGAACATCCTTCTTGATTATTTCTATAGATATTTCCATTAAAAATAAACTTTTGTTTAGTCAGGATTTTTGTTATACCCTCACATCCTCTTAAGAGTTGAAGAACATAATGAAATCCATTGTTGAATGAAACCTTTGTTTTAGTGGAAATTAGTGGCTACAAGCTACTTGAAAAAGTCTCATACTAACAGGTGGTCAGTAGAGTTTTCTTTCTGGATAAATTTAGAAGATGCTCTTCCTAGTATAAGAGTATGTGAAAACAAAAGGAACATGTTGATCACTGAGACTCAATCTACATTTCTACAAATTTTTATTAAAGAAATAAAAGAAAAATTCACTTCATGAGGAGGAAAGAATTTATACCCACATTTACACTCCCTCTTTACAAGGGGAACCTCTTGAGAAACTCAGAGGGAAGAACACAAAACCAGAATGAACTTTGCGTAGTCAGTGTGTCTGAAAAGTGGACAAAGGAGAGGAGTTTTGAGGTAGCTGATGAAACAGTAATCACAACAGCATGGCAAATAAAGCCAAGTGAGTTCGAAGTTCAGAGGAATCAAGGCATAACATTTTCCCCACGCATATAAAACCCCCATGGTTCAACACCCTACATAAATGGTTGAGGAAAAAATCCAGAAGGAACAACAAAGAGCTCTTCATGTTGCCAGAGAGCTTAGGGCTTTCTGCACAATATCCCTTTCCTTGTGTGGGCAAAACAACCAAGGAGGGCTACAAAAAGTTGATGGGTGGAAGTAGGCCACCATGCTTCTCTGGGAAGCGGCATGTAAACTTCTGGGTGAACATCACATAAATGGCATGGGAATTAAAAATAGCTTCGATCAGGCCCTGCTCAAGACATGGGTGTGTATTTAGAATATCTAATGGTGTGTGTCTTGCAAGGGCTAGCTGTGGGGCCAAGAAGATGGATAAGTTTTCCTCCTATTGTGGGATCTGGTTGAGGCTCATGTCCACCCTGACCTTCCCTTGTCTGTAAATATTGAACAGTGATGTTTAGTCTCAAGGTGACTAGAGTGTTACCCAGTTTGCTGGCTTGGAGCTGGAGAAGCGCAGCAGCCCTGCCATGTGTGGCTGTTATCTGTCTTCATTCACCACACGACTGAAAAGCCTTCATGGAAGCAATCTTGGAAATGAGAGATGCCCATGTAATCTCAAACTGACCTTCTAAGAGGTGTGTGATCTGCTAGACTTGTTGGATAGAGAGGTTTTGGGGAAGAAGACAAAGCCTAGGTAACCAGAAGAGCAAGGCAGTAAGCAAGGGAGTGGACATTGTGCAGCAAACTCACCAACCTAAATGTGTCCTCTCTTGTCTTGTCCCAAAGAGATGGAGCAGCAACACCTCTATACCAGGGGGCAGCAGGCAAACTCTTCTGCTGCTTCACACCTAAAGGCCTCCGCAGGAGTGGGAGAAATGGAGGATTTGAGGGTAAAAATTCAAGTCTGGCTAACAGACCTGCTGTGCTGCCCTGGCACAGGGGAGCTAGCTTTGTGCCGGTGGTTGCAGGAAGCAAAAAGGGTGTGATCCAGCATTGCATTGCTCTGCCAAGCATTGTTGCCAAGCACTACAGTGACCTGCCTGTTTGCTGAAATGGGCTGTGAGCCACCAGATGGGGAAAGCTGAGCCCAAGGGCCTTGATATTTCCTGGTGACTACTCATAAAGCACGTCCCACCTTATTATCTCTTTGCTAATGCATGAGGCAGGGATTGGGTCTACACTACATCCAAGGTGGATGCTAAAAAAACCTAAGAGTCAGGTTCAGAGCGAGAATTCTCCACGTTGTTTGCACAAAGGTAAAGCAAATAGTCACTGATGTTATGCTCCTTCCAGGCAAATGCCACACCACCTCCATGCCTCTCCCCCAGAGTCCTGCATCAGCCTAGGCAGGGAGTGAGAGCGCTTACAGACACCGTTTTTTTCCCCCAACAGTTGACCAGATCTTCTCAAGTAGTGCTGCAGTTTTTCCTCCACAAGGGATTCATATTTTAAAATAGCTCAAATAGTAAGTATGTATGCAGACTATTCTGTTTTCACAAAACACTTAGGAAGACTAGCCAGTGGTTTATTGTGGCGATTCAAGGGTTGGGGACACAGATTGGTGGCACCAGAATGACATTCCTTCTCTGCAGATGGACTTACGACGTACAATTTTAACACAGATATGTGAGTTTGATCCCAGAGCTCAGGTTTAGTTGCTTAAAATTGTGTGTGGAGGTAACTAGGCCAGATACAAACTCTTTTTGGTGCACCTGGTTTTCTTCCTTAAGAAGACACCTAAAAATCACTTCATTTTTGCAGGTGGACCTGACTGATTTGGCATGTGAGAACTGGTCTAAGGTCCCTATTGGAATACAGACTCAGCCAACAGCTCTTAAGCACTTGCACAATTTTCAGTGCATCTTAAGTGTGTGAAGGGATTCAGCCTATGGGATTTGCTGATTACAAGTGAAGCCGGTAAGTAGAGTCAAATGGGAAATAAATTTGAAAGGAAGCAAGAACTCTACTGCTTTGAAGTTCAGTCAATCTCTCTAGTTGGATCAAAGGTTCATCTTCACTTTCAAGGTTCTTCCCTGTAAAACCTTGGAGGTACCCTACACACAAGTGTGTCCATAGAGGGTCATCTACAGCAGATTGAGCCTGGAGGTATGTCTCAGGATCTTAGAAGGGATTTCTGATTTTGCTGTTGATGCAAGGAAATGAGATGTCCCATTTTCACAGACATTTGCCAAAAATACCTACCTAAATGTAGATGATCTCTGTAAGAACAAAGAAACAGAGTCCAATGGTTATCATTTGATAGTCTGCATAGAATGGTGCAAATTATATTGTCAAAATGAGTGTTATATCTTCATCTGGGAAGATTTTTTGGCTCAGAAGCTATACTCAGAAAATATACTCAAAGTCAAAATCAAAACACTGATATTGGTTGAAACGAAGTGAAATGTTCTCTTTTTTCCTTCACAGAAACAGGAAAGCAAGTAAAAATCATGTCAGGTTGAGTCATCGCTTTGGTTTTGTCTTAAAATTAAACACTTCATATTAGAATCAGGTGGCTTTTTTGCCTAACCCTGCAAGTTCTTAAGAAACATCAACTTAAATCACAGGCATTTTTGCAATTTAACACTTCGAACTTTCAATTTGGAAATGAATCCAAAAATATGTTCTTTTAAACACCTTCAAGTTATTTATTTATTTATTTATTTATTTATAATTTCTTCTGTTTTTCTCTTTGAGAGTGTTTCTCTGAGCAGTTCACAGGCAGATCTGCAGTACCCTGCATCAGTATCCTTGCCAGCACAACTCAGTCTGGAGGAGGACGTCTCTCTATGGTTAGATTGGACCATTTCGATGTGCCAGTCTTCAGATAAACCTGTAACAAAAGCACATTTCTGACCCCTCCCCACATACCAGGTAACTTAGGGAACTGGAAAAAGAGAACCTGTCAGTATTCAAAGCCCAGACTCCAGGAGTCATGCCAATGAGCTGCCATTGCCATTTCAAATTAAAAAAAAAAAAAAGAAGACAAAAAAGACATATTTTTGGACATTGTGGTAAGAGAGAAAAAAAGGACAAGGAAAATGGACAACTAGATCTCCTATTTCTTGTGGGTAAACACAAAAGTATCCTCTTTGGAAGCAAAACAAGGCTAATTCAGCCCATCTAATGTTTTATTTCGGGACAAGGAAGTGACCAGCTAAGAAATGCCTACCTTCATGGCCAGTACTACTGCAATGAGAGGCCAAGAGAATGAGAGGAGGTGGAGGGATGGCTTCCCAGGGGTTGCATTGTTTTGCTGCAAAGCAGAAACAGACCCAGGATGGGGATCACACCTTGGAAGTGTGACCTGGCTTGGTGAAGTTCTCAAGGAGGTACGAAGACGTGTTCAGCTGATAAGGCTCGCACACTTTGCTGGGCAGAGGACTCAGTGGGCATATCTGAACAGAGCACTAAACGTACTTATTTCTTATGTACTGTCAGCTTACCTAGCTGCGAGGAATGTGATCCTCCTCCGTCTTTCTTTTTATCAGCACACTATTACTCTATACATTTGTAACTGTCTTGGATTTGCTTTCGTAATCCTGACGCAAACCCATCAGATCTGTGGAGTGAATTATTACTTTAATTGGGACACTCTGCTTGGCTCTCCTTCTGCAAGTTGATTCCGGTTATGGGAACAAGAGGAGCACATGTTTGGGTGAAAAAAAATACAGTTCTCTCTGTAGTGATGTCTATTTGTGTTGGCAGTGTTCTTTGCAGTCTTATTCCAACCCATCTCAACCACTCATTTGAAGTCTGAGACAACTCAAAAACAGACACAGAAGAATCTTCGAAATTCATCAGCACGAATGGATGTGTAGAGAGTTATGGGTGAGAGATGAAGGAATAATCAGGAGCTATCTCTCTGCTAGGAGAAGCCAGCAGACAGGTCTCTACAACTTCCTGAGCATCCAGCCCAGCCTCGGCTATCACTCAAGCTCCAGTGATTCCACATGTGGTAGCCAGTGTCCTGGTTCGGCCAAAAGAGGGGCTCTGCAAGGCAGTTGTGAGGGATGGAGATGGGTCACATCATGCACATATTTTACATTCAGAACAGCACCACTATGCACCTGGGGGCAGGAGTTTGGCCTGTTTTGGGCAATACTTTTCTGAACACTGAGCCTCTTTCTTTTAATGAAGGCAATAAGAGAGTTTCAAGACAGATCTGCTATGAAGACTTCTACCACCTCTGTGCATTACAGCTTTCTAGGTTAAGTGCACTGCAAATAGGCTAAGCACCTAAAACACATAAAGACAGCCGATTGCTTGCAGTCGGAATCTCTCAGACACAGGCACTGGAGAGGAATGCCATGGGAGGGAGCTGGAGAAATTACCTGCATGCCAAGGAGCTGAGTCATCCTGGGACTGAGTTTACTTATCAGGATGAACTGGTACATGGTGGAACATTGTTTAAGTGTAAAATCCCATCTGTGTCAATGAAGCAGGAGAACGTAAATTATGGGAAGTGGAAGGAGGAGAGGGAGACTGGCATGTAGGTAGGCAGAGAAATGAATGGCAGATTTCATTTTGAATTCAGACCAGAGTCCCAGCAGGAAAGGGCTGAATTTCAGGCAGGAGCACTGGGCCTGGGGGAAAGGAAGGAGCTCAGCACCAGGGAAAGAGGAACAGATTGAAAATGTACCCACGTTCCTGTTAGCATTGGCCCATATTAGTAGCGGACCCCAGCAGCTGCAGACGTGGTTCTCTGAGCAAGCATGGGCCATCCCTAATCTTCCTCCCTCTGTGTGCAGACACAGAGCCAGATTCTGCTTTGGGGTTCAAAATCAATCAGGAGCAAGGACTGAGTTACACAAAAGTAAGAATCTGATCCTGCAAAACCAAATAGGATGGACTGCAGCAACCCTCCTTCTCTGCTCTTCCAGCTCAGCTTTCCAGGCAGCATATGGTTATTATACATTGGGTTTTAATTCTGAAGCATGCATTAAATGGTAACTGATAGATGAGACTCCTTGTCCTGCAGAAGTGATGAAGAGCTTACTCTTCCTCTTGCGCAGTACTCAGCAATATCAGTGCTGGCTGGTCTGTTGGTGGGGTTCTCTATAAACAAAGCTCTGCTAACTCCCTAACATCTGTGGGAAAGGTTAGTATTTACTGAGCGTGTGCGTGTTGCACAATATGTTGAGAAAAATAGCTTTAGCTCCAAAATAAGCAGCTGATATCTTCATCAGGTATTCCTTAACTCTGTTCTAATGATGATGATATTGCAGAGAAAACCTACCCTTAAAAGTGACTGTCTCTGATTGAAACTGCTTCAGGAAAAGGTCATAGAGGAAGCTGCTTTCTCTGTTGCCACAAAACTGTGTACAACTATTTATATCAAAAAAACTGAGGTTCATAGCGCTTTCTTTGCCTCAGTATTTACTGTCAAGTTCTCTCGAACTTCCCAGATCTACCTGCCTTGTAGCAGGGGAAGAGAAATACTCCTCAGAGCAGAGAAAGGTTAAGTAAGGGACTGTGATGGTAAGCCAGATATGTACAAGCCCATGAGGCAGGAGAGAACATGTTAAGAGGGGGACAAGGGAGCTGGCCAGTGTTATAGTGAGGTTTTTTGAATGACTGTGGCAGCTCAAGGAGTTTCCTAGTGGAAAAAAGCAAACATCTCAGCTTCAAAGGGACAAGTAAAAGGGTCCAAAGAACTTAAACCTGGTCAACTTTTCTTCAGTCCTTGGGAAAATAATGGAGCAAGTCCCCCTGAAAGACATTTCCAGGCATGTGAAGGACAAAAAGGTGAAGATTCAGCGTGAATTACTGAGAACAGACTGTGTTTGGGCAACTTCTTTGCATTCTGTGATGAGCTGATTGGCTCCACAGGCAGGCAAGAGCAGCTGATGTTATTTACCTCTGCTTAAGCAAGACTTTTGACATGGTCTCACACAATGTCTTTACATACAAATTGGAGAGATGTGGACTGGATGGGGAAAATATGAGGCTTACGCAGAAGATGGAGATGGGCTTTGGTTAGAGAAAATGCTTCTGAAATGTGAACTGTGAGATGGCAAGAGACAAGTAAAAAGTTGCAGAAAGGAAAATTCTGACTGCGTTTAAGGTGCCAGTCTTCACCATGAGCATGCCTGACTATTGCAACAGCTGCAGAATCTCCTTCTTGGAGACGTTTGAAGTTTGGCTAGAGGAGATCTTGCACAACTGAATCTAACTTCAAAGTTAACCCTGTTTTCAGCAGAAAGTTGGACCAGAGACCTTCAGAGCTTCTTTCTAGGCTATGATTGAATGATGGTCTGTTAGATATGCCTCAATGTACTCTTATCAATGACTGTCGGAGTCCAGTGCATTTTCTGCTCCCTACCAGAGGTGAAAAAAATGGTTTAAAAAGCTTTGCAAAGAATGGCGGGATATAAGAGGAATCACAGGATTTTATTTCCTTGTTCCTGAAGTCCATGAATTCCAGCAGCTTCCAAAGGCAACTTACACTCTACTGTGATCATGAATATAATGTAAATAAACTCAAATACTCCCAAGAGAGAAAAAGATAAAAGAGCCCACTAATGAAACTTTATGTCCAAAAGAGGTTTAATTTAGACAAAATGAGGGAGCTTTCAAAAAGAAAACTATAAGAATTGGCAAAAGGTGCAAAATGCCTATAGATGGCACAGCAAATACTTCAAAGGCAACAGACTTTAGACTCAGAGGATACACATGTATCATACATTAAAAAGATCTTGGAAAAGACTAGACTAGATAAATAATTGAAAAAGAAAAACTAAAAGACTAAAAGTGATTGAAGCAAAAAGACAATCCTGAGAAATATTTAAATGAGAGATGAGGCATAGAAAAGAGCTTAATGTCTGAGTGCTTAACATGAAACATCAACAAGGCATGCCAAAAAGATTTTGAGAAACATTTTACTAAAGGAACGAAATAGTAATAAAACCTTCCGCAAAATTATTGGTGCAATAATCTGCCAGGGACTCTATGGGACTTAGACATAACTGGAGTAAAAGAGATGTGCAAGGAGTACACAGCCACTGTGTACAGCAGAAAGGCTTGATGAGTTCTTCTAACCATGTTAACTATGGAGTAGTTTAAGATGGTTCCTACATCAGCAGTTATCTTGGGGAGGAAGAGGGAGTGGGTCAATCAGAGGAATGATTCCTAACAGAAGAGTTAGTAAAATACATTTTAAAAAATCAAGTAAAAGAAAGGAAACATGATTCAAGAGTTCTAGGGGAATGAAGATACATGAATGAAGATACAAAACTACTGTATTATTTGTGGTCTGCAACTTGTCACTTCTGCAGGGGAATATGAAATAGCAATTGTGTTGTGATTTTTTGAGAAGGGCACCATGAAGGATCTGGGAAACTATGGTTCAGTAATGCTGACCTTGTATTAAACTCACTGGTAGAGTCTACAAGGAGGAACAGCACCCACAGTCTCAGGGCTAAACGCAACATTTTGGGGAAGGGGCAACACTGCTTTTAGATAAATTGTTCTCCACAAATCAACCTTTTTTGAAGGACTTTGTGAACATGTGGTAGAATGATCCAGCCGCTGTAGTGGAAATGGAAGAGTTCTCAGTAAGATATTTCAACAGAGGTTTCAGCAAATGAAATTGTTTTGGGATGGATTACTCTTGTGTATTATTAATTGATTAAAAGGCATGAAAAAAAGAATTGCTTGGTTTTGATGATGGAAAGCGTTGTCAGAAGAGTCCTGCAGGGTTTTCCAATAGGAGATATGTTCTTGAACACACTTGTAAATGATTTGGAAAAGATCGACAATAAAGGAGTGACAAAATTTGCTGACAGCACAGGATTATTCATGGTAATTGAAACTACTATTCCCATCAGGAGTTGTAGGAGCATCTAAAACTCTTCAGACATCGGGCAACAAAGAGACAGGTGAAACTGACTGTTAGTAAATGCAAAGTAATGCACATGTGGGAAATACGGCCCTAAGCATTTATACACAGTGGTGGTCTCTAGAGTAGCTATTTCCACTCAGAGAAGAGATCTTAGCATCAGATCTCAGGGGAACTGAATGTTAGGAATTACTGGAAGAGAATAATGAACAAACCAGGAAGTAACAGCATGGCATGGAGCTACTTAAATCTGCAGTGTATCCTTATCTTTTGTATGGCATCATTCTAGTTTTTTTTCTAAAACCACATTTTAGAACTGTGAACACTGGATGAAGAACAGAGAAGGTGCGTAGGAAATGGTTACTCACTGTTATTCATAACACAAGAACTAGGAACCATCAAGTAAAATGACCAGGAGTCAGACTGGAAGACCAATGGAAGGAAATAGTTCAAAACACATGCCCATACTAACGCNTGCTGACCTTGTATTAAACTCACTGGTAGAGTCTACAAGGAGGAACAGCACCCACAGTCTCAGGGCTAAACGCAACATTTTGGGGAAGGGGCAACACTGCTTTTAGATAAATTATTCTCCACAAATCAACCTTTTTTGAAGGACTTTGTGAACATGTGGTAGAATGATCCAGCCGCTGTAGTGGAAATGGAAGAGTTCTCAGTAAGATATTTCAACAGAGGTTTCAGCAAATGAAATTGTTTTGGGATGGATTACTCTTGTGTATTATTAATTGATTAAAAGGCATGAAAAAAAGAATTGCTTGGTTTTGATGATGGAAAGCGTTGTCAGAAGAGTCCTGCAGGGTTTTCCAATAGGAGATATGTTCTTGAACACACTTGTAAATGATTTGGAAAAGATCGACAATAAAGGAGTGACAAAATTTGCTGACAGCACAGGATTATTCATGGTAATTGAAACTACTATTCCCATCAGGAGTTGTAGGAGCATCTAAAACTCTTCAGACATCGGGCAACAAAGAGACAGGTGAAACTGACTGTTAGTAAATGCAAAGTAATGCACATGTGGGAAATACGGCCCTAAGCATTTATACACAGTGGTGGTCTCTAGAGTAGCTATTTCCACTCAGAGAAGAGATCTTAGCATCAGATCTCAGGGGAACTGAATGTTAGGAATTACTGGAAAAGAATAATGAACAAACCAGGAAGTAACAGCATGTCATGGAGCTGCTTAAATCTGCAGTGTATCCTTATCTTTTGTATGGCATCATTCTAGTTTTTTTTCTAAAACCACATTTTAGAACTGTGAACACTGGATGAAGAACAGAGAAGGTGCGTAGGAAATGGTTACTCACTGTTATTCATAACACAAGAACTAGGAACCATCAAGTAAAATGACCAGGAGTCAGACTGGAAGACCAATGGAAGGAAATAGTTCAAAACACATGCCCATACTAACGCAATTCCTTCTCTCTGAGTCACTGGTGTGGTATTCATCTGACCTAGCCTTAAGAGTGGATTCACCCCAGTTGAACTGGGCATCTTTTGTGCTGGAGGCCACTTTTTAGCTGCGGACTGAGGCTCCAGTTATAGTCAACAGATAGTCAGGAGTGGTAGGCATGTGATTCACCTCACCCACTATAGACATTTGTGTTAGCAGAGGGTGCATCATACTTCGTGGCCCACTGACTGTATTGGCCAGCTCCCCAGTGTGTTCTTAGAACCATGGAATCGTTGAATGGTTTGGATTGGAAGAGACTTTTAAAGATCATCTTGTCCAACACCACTGCCAAGGGCCGGGACATCTTTCACTAGGTCAGGTTGCTTGAAGCTCCATCCAACCTGACCTTGAAGACTTCCAGGGACTGGGCATTCACAACTTCTCTGGGCAACCTGCTCATGTCTTAGTAAAAAATATCTTCCTTATAATCAATCTAAATCTACCCTTTTTCAGTTTAAAACCATTGTCACTTGTCCTGTTGCTACAAGCCTTGGTAAAAAGTCTTTCTCCCTCTTCCTTATAAACCCCCTTTACATATTGAAAGGCTGCAACATGGTCTTCCTGGAGCCTTCTATTCTCTATGTTGAACAACCCCAATGCTCTCAGCTTTTCTTCATAGAAGAGGTGCTCCAGCCCTCTGATCAGTTTTGTGGGTCTCCTCTGGGCTTGCTTTAACATGTCCATGTCTTTTATGTGTTGAGGACCCCAGAGCTGGATGCAGCTCTGCGAGGAGGGGGGTGGGTTGTCTCACGAGAGCAGTGTAGAGAGGGACAGCCACCTCCCTCGGCCTGCTGGTCACGCTTCTTGTGGTGCAGCCCAGGACACAGTTGGTTTTCTGGGCTGTGAGTGCACACTGCTAGCTCATGTCCAGCTTTTCATCCACCAGTACCCCCAAGTCCTTCTCTGCAGGGGACAAAAGGACCCTAGTGTGGCTAGTTCAGTTGTAGACTAATATGGACATCAGCCTTCAGACAGCAAGTGTGCTGGCACCGCAACTGAGTGGGTTTGCCTGCAAACAGACCTCAACCACTTGGGACAGGTGTTCCACAAGGAGGATAAAAGACAGGCAGAAGTTCCATTCCCCAGTGATTGCCATGATGACAGGCATATCCAACACCTCCAACCTGCTGGGAAAAAACCAAAGCTTAAAACCGCTGCTGCTTCTCATTTTTTTTGAGGAAGTTGACCTTAAAGGGCAATGTTCTCCACTCTGTCTGGTTTACAGGCAGATAAGAGCCACATCCTGACTCTGGGTGGATGAAGAGGAAGATAAATTGCTTTCATGGATGTGTCTGGGAAAAGGATAAATTATCTCCTTTATAGGCTCTTTGTTGCTCCTTGCCCAATTCAGGGCTGTATCTCTGGCACAGAAAACGCATACTTGTAACAGAATGAAACGCTGTACATCACAGTGGGCCATTGCTCTTCTGACTCAACTGCACACTCTGTACTCATGGCAAATGTCAAGAGAAAATGGATCGAGTTGGGAAACACAGAAAAAGAGGGTCAGTGGTTTTCTGCTGCTTTTGATATTGGTAGTAGAAGGGGAGGTGAATAATTATGCTCATGGAACAGCGGCGTAAACGAGATAAGGAAACTTGGTACTCGTGAAAATAGGTGTCCTTCCTAAAAATCACATCTGCCTATTTTTGTCATGTACCAGACCTGTCCTTCCTCCAGCTTTTTATTCTGTCAGCCAGAGTACGCAAGAGAATAAAGCAATAGGCTGCAAGGAAACCTGGGTTCATCTCCTATCTCTACCAGTGATGCACTGTCTACGCCTGGCTGTCATTATTTTCTTTTTAATCCTTCTTCTGTCTTCTCAAACATGAACAGTATTTTTTCTAAGTCTCTAAAGCGTTCTGGGAGGAGGCTTTGCTTTTATTATGCTTTCACATACAATGAAAACATATCCTCTCTTGGGCTACTACACACTCCAGCCTTATGAATAGTATTAGTTAGACAAGAAATGCACAATAAAGTAGCAAAGCCCAGTTCAAATGGCTCCCAGAGCTTCCTATCTCGGACTTGCTCAGCCTGAAACCTAAATCTTCTTTTCCCAGAGCCTTTCTTTCACGTCCCATGTATCTGGATCATGCAGAGGACCATTGGTTTCTCTAAGTCAGAGCTCAGCAATCTTTTATCAATGCAGCAGTGACAGAAGGCATGCAAGCCTTGTACTCTTCACTGTCCCAATTTCTCCTATGCCCACATACCCACAGTGCTGAGAGATTATTGATTAAGATCAGCAGTGTGGTTTTGTATGTGCAGCTGTGTTGGCACTGGTTGTGTCTCACCTAGCCAAGTTCTCAGCAGTCTGTTGTGATGCCTTAATCCAGACCATTCCTCTGTGCGTATTAGCAATGGTATTAATGCAGGCAGTGCAGACTATGGTTAAAATTGAGAGTGCCTTTACGCCTCGTGCTGTGTATCCTACTGATCAGATGTGGGTAGTACATATGACTGTACATCTCAGATGAAATTTCTCACTCAAAGGAATTCTCCACATGTCTTGGGCTGACAGGTACACACAGGGTATAAGGTGACTGAGGGACCAAGGCTTAGAAATCTGTAACCCATCAGCTGAGCTCCTGTCAACAGCGTGTATGAGTGGTCTGAGCCAGCCCTGTCACAGATAAAGTACAGGCTGATGCACTTTGGCAATCCGTATGTGTTAAGACCACAAATATCTGTAGTTAGTTACTGCAGATGATGGGTTAATGAAAAAAGTTTTACTCACTTATAACATCAGAGCCTGTAATAGTGACCCCACCCTTCCCCGTATTTTTTTTTTGGAAATTACTTCCTCCAAGAATAAAGCATTCCTGATCACAGGTCCTCCCAGCAGCCCTGGGAAGGATGTGTCCGTGCTAACACAGATGATGATTCAGCCTAGTGAAACTCTTTGTCCGCTGCATAGATCTTTCTTAGCCTTAAGAGTGCTTTTAACCAGCTCCTGACAAGATAAAAACTGAGAGTGAGAGCAATTTATACCAATGGACTTGTGACTTACTCTTCCCATTCAATCTGCAGAACAAGCACAATTATAACACCAACTAGGATAAACTTTTTTTTTTTTATAATGGAAAATATTTAAATCTGAAGAAATATTCTGCCTTGTTCTCCCTGACAGCTATCTCCAATGGTTGCACTACAAGCAACTTAGAAGTTACTCTTAGAGGGCAAATGAGCTTTTAGTTTTAGCAGGACAATGGTAAGAGGTTTGCTTTCACTAACTTCAGACTCCTCCATTTGATCTGGTCATCTCTGCTTCCTTAATATTCAAAGGACAGGAACAGACACTTTTAGGGATCAGTTCTCCCACGCAGGTTTGGCTATCTGTTGCGGTATGACATGAATTTCATTCTGGAGTTGTCCATTTTGCTCTGTGCAGGGAGCCTACATGATTCCCTTATTGGCCAGGTAAAATCCCATTTTAGGTTATACACAGTTTCAGGGACAGTATTGGGAGAAGCAGACCTGTGAGGTACAAGACATTGCACTGTGGCTCGAGCTTTGGTAGGAGTCAGCTCACAGGATCACACACTAGAGGTTGAGAGGACCTCAAGGAGTGTCTCTGNGGTTTGGCTATCTGTTGCGGTATGACATGAATTTCATTCTGGAGTTGTCCATTTTGCTCTGTGCAGGGAGCCTACATGATTCCCTTATTGGCCAGGTAAAATCCCATTTTAGGTTATACACAGTTTCAGGGACAGTATTGGGAGAAGCAGACCTGTGAGGTACAAGACATTGCACTGTGGCTCGAGCTTTGGTAGGAGTCAGCTCACGGGATCACACACTAGAGGTTGAGAGGACCTCATGGAGTGTCTCTATTCCTTGTGGCACGCTTAACTCTAGGGGTTGCTTAGAAAATAGAAGCACTGCCAATGGACTGAGCTTCCTGAAAAAGGAACATCTTGAATTGGTGTACGATGTACAAAGGTAGCAAAGATGAGCATGAAAGATTACCAGTTTTTTTGAAGGTGATCTTAATGCATACCAAAGGCCAGCAGCAGAAACACCCACAAATCATGAGCTAATAACTTCAGAAGAAAGAACAACACATCATCTACTAAGAAAGCCAGGTGGAGGTCCGCTGACATGCTCTACTCAGCATTTTCTGAGACCTATTCTTGCTGTAGCCAATGGGAACTTCAAGCCTGACATCCCTGGGAAGAGTCTGGGAAATTTCTATGAGCTTTCCCTCTGGATTTCCGCAGGAACCACTGGCTGGTTAGCCTAGCACAGATGCTTTTCAAGAGTAGATGCTAACAGCTTTGCTTACACTTGGAAGAATAGACTTTGTCTACACAGCCATGGAAATAGGCTTAAACACATGAACCCCCATAGTCTCCTTGCTTTCCATCTGCAACTGCAATTGTTGGCCTGGTGAGAGTTCGGATTCAAATGTTCTCTTACAGAGTGGAGGAGTGAAGGTCACTCAGCTCAGTCCAGATCTGGCCTAGCAAGAGTACACACACCCTGAGCAGAATCACAGAACCGCAGAATCACAGAACCACAGGATCCCAGAACGGCACGAGTTCGAAGGGCCCTTTGGAGATCCCCCTGTCCAACCCCCCTGCAGTGGAGCCCAGCAACAGGACAAGGGGCAATGGGCACAAACTGGAACACAGGCAGTTCCACCTGAACATGAGGAAGAACTTCTTTACTGTGAGAGTAACAGAGCACTGGAACAGGCTGCCCAGAGAGGTTGTGGAGTCTCCTTCGCTGGAGAGATTCAGTACCTGCCTGGACAGGTGAAACCTACACTAGGCAAACCTGCTTTACCAGGGGGGTTGTACTAGATGATCTCTAGAGGTCCCTTCCAACCCCTACCATTCTGTGATTCTGTGATTCTGTGCAAAACAGGTGCCCCCAGCGCAGGGGGCACAGGAACACCTCCAGGATGGGTTGAATCTCTCCAGAGAAGGAGACTCCACAGCCTCTCTGGGCAGCCTGGGCCAGGGCTCGGGCACTGTCATGGCAAAGAAGTTCTTCCTCATGTTCAGGTGGAACTGCCTGTGTTCCAGTTTGTGCCCATTGCCCCTTGTCCTGTCGCTGGGCACCACTGCAGGGGGGTTGGACAGGGGGATCTCCAAAGGGCCCTTCGAACTCGTGCCGTTCTGGGATCCTGTGGTTCTGTGATTCTGCGGTTCTGTGATTCTGCTCAGGGTGTGTGTACTCTTGCTAGGCCAGATCTGGACTGAGCTGAGTGACCTTCACTCCTCCACTCTGTAAGAGAACATTTGAATCCGAACTCTCACCAGGCCAACAATTGCAGTTGCAGATGGAAAGCAAGGAGACTATGGGGGTTCATGTGTTTAAGCCTATTTCCATGGCTGTGTAGACAAAGTCTATTCTTCCAAGTGTAAGCAAAGCTGTTANCCTCTGGACACCAGCCCTTCAGATATTGATCAGCGTTGATCAGATCCCCTCTCAGCCTTCTCTTCTCCAGGCTAAAGAAACCCAGGTCTCTCAGCCTTTCTTCATATGAGAGAAGATCCAGTCCCCTCATCATCTTTGTAGCCCTCCACTGGGCTCTCTCCAGTCGTTCCCCACCTCTCTTGAACTGGAGCGCCCAAAATTATGTGGTCATACAGCAAATGGTAATATCTCTGCTGAGCCCTTTTGTGTTGCTGTAAGCCACAGAGAGGTATTTAGGAGGGTGTCTATCCAATCCAGAAGTAATTTCATCTGATAGCTAAACTGTTTTGCAGCGGTAACATCCTCCAGGAGGAGAAAAATATGACATCCTGGCAATGACACCTGGGTCAGCACTGAGTTGTGAGGAGAAGAAGCTGAGATATTCAGGCTGTGTTTGCTGCCCACACAGCTGCCTGCTTGCCCCAGGAAATACAACTTGGAAACTGGTGAGCTAAGCCCTTTTTGTGGCCCCAGTCCCTGGAATATCCATACAGCTGCCAAGGAAAATCAATAGAAATAGCCAAGTGGTGGAGCCAGACTCCTGCTTGAAATGGGTTTTTGCTACCAGGTCTTGAGGCTGAAAATGGCTTTAAGAATTGAATGTGTCATGCTCATGATAAGAAGTCTGCCTTCAAGAAGTGCCGCTTTCTCAGAGCCTGACTCTGTTTCCTCTGGGTATTTTTTTTTTAACCAGTCTTGTCGATCTGAAACACTCTGCCTGGGAGCTTTCAGGAATCTTCTGATCTGCTTTGTCCTACCAGAGGAGCAGTTCTGATCCATAAGATGGAGTTTAGTCCTTATGTAGCAGGGAAGGAATCCATTGAAATGGAAATCCTTTGAAAATGATGACTCTGACTTTCAGCTGGCATTGGAAATGGACTGTCCCCGACTTCAAAAGCCTGAGAGGATCTCTTATCAAGTATCTTCAAAAGCTGTGAAAGGAAGACTTGGAAATGCCAGCCAATTTCCTCTGTTTTTGTAGTAACTTGTTTATGTTTTTCAAGTCCTGGTCTGGAAAGCAGTTGGCTTGAATTAATATGCAGCACATTTGATTTTTGCTGTTCATGTGTATGTGCATTTTATTTGATTCCCGGAGGTTGTCTCAGACTTGTTTTCTCAGAAGGAATTGAATTGTTTATTGATCTTTGCTATTGTTCTGCATTAGTGTGTTTCTCTGATGCAAGTTCTCATTTCTTGCTTTGCTACAAATAAGTGCTCAATTAAAAAAAAAAAAAAGCAAATCTGCCCCTTGCATTTCCTATTTTGAAGAAAAGCAAGAGCACTGAAGAGAAAACTGAGAATGGTTGTAATACAACAGGGTAGGAGTTTACCTGGAGGGATGAGGAAGGAAGGGAGCTGTGTATCTTGACTCATGCCTATGTTGTGTTGCAAGGGTGGGGTTGCAGGACTATTGCCTCCCCACATCCCCTTACATTATGTCAGCCTTCGGTGCAAACCGCTTGGCTCATTGTACTTGCAGAGAGGGGAGGGTGAGGCTGGTAGAGGATAAGACTCTGTGTGCGTCCTTCTTGCCTAAATTTGCACCTCAGAGTGACAGTGGAGATATCTCTTTCTTGGTGGCTCCAATCCCTTTCTTGATGCTACACATCTCTCTGGAGGCGGTCACCAAGGGTGGGATAAGGATGGGCAGGATCAGATTTTTCAGGGGAAGGAAGGAAGGAAGGAAGGAAGGAAGGAAGGA